>KV875095.1:2335-56218 GCA_001879275.1 Coniochaeta ligniaria NRRL 30616 | reverse complement strand
GGGCGCGTGCAGGCTCCGAGTTGTGACTTGACCAAACCCGGGGAGAGGGGAGCGGCAGCTACCTGCCCTCATCGATTAGCAAGTTCAGGCCGGGAGGAAGTGGGTTGGCCGCCCACAAACTGGTCGATGGGGGTAGGGACGCTTGCGCGCTGGGGACGGGAGGGGGAGGAAGGGGTGTTTTTCTTTTTTTTTTCTTTTTTTTTCCCCGGGCCTGCGGGCGGCGTCTGTTTTTCTTTTCCTTACCGGTTGCGGACACATGCCGTGTGGTTCTACCATCGTAGACCACGAAAATGGACGGGCATTTTGCCAGGACATGCTGTTCAAGACTCCTACTGTGATGATGTCGTGTTGTGATACATGCTCGTAAGGTCCTCTGACACATGGTCGACTGCCAGTGCTGCATTTGCTCGAAGACTCGGTACAACCTCCAGTATGCTCATCTTGTCTGATGCTGTCCTGCTTTCCATGTTGACCTCTGAGTAACCTGTCCTCTTGTCAGAGACAGCGTGTCCGTATATCTTGACTACGTGTCTCGACGAAACCCAGTGCCGAATTCCGTACATCCATGGACGCTGCTTCATAATATATGCACGACGCTGAGTCGATTACTCGTTATAACATCACTCGACCCACGCTCGCACAGTCCTACCTCATGCTGCTGCGACATAGCTGGCTTAACCTGGGTTCCAAGCCCACTTCATCCAAGACAGTCACGACGAGCATTGAGGAACGATAACATGGGTGGAATGGCCGAGCTGCGCCCCTACCCAGCATCTCCAGTTCCCGATGACAGGCACGGGTCTCCTCGTCGAGATGTACATGCACATGGCTAATCGTGTCGGCTTAGACAAGAAACTCCACCTCTGTCGCACCCCTTCGGCCTTGAAGAGCTCAAAGGATAGCACGCAAACTGGGTCAAGCTGCATAGGTATATAAGAGGAGCTCTCAGGCGGCACCACGTTTCACTGCTGCACAAACACTCACAGTACAAGCTAACCATCGATAACAGAAGTTGGAATCAAACGTCCCTCTCTTTCCAGTGATAGAAAGCTTGCCAACCCTACTCACGGGGTATAGATAATCTCATGCTCTACCTGGACAGACACTATCTGGGCGATATCCGCCGCCGACTTCCCAAGCAAGACGTCATACCGTCCAGCATCGACGACCCAAGAATACCGCGCCTCGTCAAAGTAAGCAAAGTCCTTGGCCGTAAACAGCATCGAAGCCGTGCGGGCACCCCCGACTGGCAGTCGCACCTTGTGAAACGCGACAAGACACTTGACCGGATGCTCGACGCGCTGCTGGGCTCTGCCAACGTACACCTGGACCGCGACGCCACCGGCAACCTTCCCGGTGTTGGACACCTTGCAGGCGACGGTGAACGTGTCTTTGGTGCCCCTGGAGACTTCCATGTCCTCGAGACTAAACGACGTGTACGAAAGACCGAACCCGAAGGGGAAATTCACCTTGTCCTTCGACAGGCGATCGTAATGGCGGTACCCAACAAACACTCCCTCGGCATACGCCACCTTCAGCTGCCCACCATCATCGTATGTGCCGGGGAAGTTCCCGTACGCGGGCGCATCCTCGATCCGGCGGGGGAAGGTAGCTGGCAGGTGACCCTCGGGACACACAGACCCCGTGAGGACGTCGACGATGGAGTTGCCGCACTCCTGGCCCGGGAACCACGTCTGCAGCAGCCCCGCGACGTCGTCCAGCCACGGCATCGCGACCGCCACGCCGGTCGAGTTGACCACGACGGTGTTGCGGTTCGCCGCCGCCACGGCCGACACGAGGGCGTCCTGGCTTCCCCGGCGGGGGAGGTGGAACGACTCCTGGTCGCGGCCTTCCGTCTCCCACTGGGGGTCGTGGCCCGTGAAGACGACGGCGTAGTCCGCCTCCCGCGCCAGCCTGACCGCCTCGCCCTGGTCGTCGGCGTCGGCGTCCGAGGCGAGGGCGAGGCCCATGCGGAAACCAGTGCGGCCCTCCAGGATCTCGAGCCCGACGTTGCGTGGCGGGTAGCTCCTGATTCGCAATCGGTGGGTCCTCCCGGCGATAAAGGGATGCCGGATCTCCGTCTCAGTCTGCGCGTTGAACAAGACGCCCATGGGATCGGAGAAGTTTCCCTCCTGCCGAATGACGAGCTCCTCGTCAATGAACACCTCGGTTTTGCCAATGCCAGAGCCTGCGAGGCAGTGATTCCCGGTCTCGGCAGGGGTGAAGTCTCCGGTAAGCTCGAGGACTTTCCACAAGGACTCCTGAGATCCCAGGGGCGAATAGGCCGATGTCTCGTAGCCGTGCTTTGTAGCCGTAGGCGATGATGTCGGGTTCAAGGGATCGTAGAACGAGAGTGTGAAACCGGGCTGCCCGTCGAGACCGACGACGGTTCCCCGCTGGTCATTCTTGCCCAGAGGAGCCAGGAGGCGCTCCTTGCGCACGCCTTTGGCGTAAGTAAACTCGACATTGCCGCCGACGTACGCATTCTGGAAGGCGTCCCAAGGTGTGATCTTGTAGTGAGCGTTCACGGCAGCACTGCCACCGCCGTGGGCGAGCGCATCCTTGGCAAAGCCGATCAGCGCAACCTTCTTGCCCCTGACCTTGTCGAGAGAGAGCGGGAGGATCTGGTTGTCGTTCTTGAGAAGCACGATGCCCCTAGCGCCGGCGTCGCGGATAAGTTTCCGGTGTTCCGGGCGGTCTATGGCCCTTTCTGGCGTTGGACCGCCCGGGTTCTCGAAGGCCTTCAGGTTCACCAAGAACCTGAGTATCGTCCGCACTCGCTCGTCGACATCCTTCTCTTGTACCTCTCCCCGCCTGATGGCCTCAAGCACCACGTCCGGTTTCCGAACACGTGCGGGGCCCGGCATCTCCAGTTCAAGACCAGCTTTAATGCCGGCAAGCGAATTCGTCCCGCCCCAGTCGCTCATCACCAGGCCGTCCCACCCCCACTCCTCACGAAGGACCTTGGTGAGCAGCCACTCGCTCACATCGCAGTGCTCGCCATTGACCTTATTATACGCCGTCATGAGCGCCCACGGCCCCGCCTCCGCGATCGCCATCTCAAACGGCCGCAGGTAGATCTCGCGCAGGGCGCGCTCCCCGATCGTCTCGTCGACAGACATCCTGTCCGTCTCCTGCTCGTTGGCGACAAAGTGCTTGATCGTCGCGGCGACCCCAAGCTCCTGCACGCCGCGGATCATGCTCGCCGCGAGCTTGCCCGTCAGAAACGGATCCTCGCTGTAGCTCTCGAAGTTGCGGCCCCCGAGCGGATGGCGGTGGATGCACACCGTCGGCGCCAGGAGGCAGCTCGCGCCCTTGCTGCGGGCCTCTTGCGCGAGGGCGGAGCCCACGGCGCGGGCGATCTCCGGGTCGAAGGTGGCGGCGATGCTGGTGGCCGCGGGGAAGCATGCTGCGCTGCTGTTGCCGTTGAAGTCCTCACCCCGTGTGCCATTAGGGCCGTCGGTTGTCTACGGGGAATATTGCGTGAGCTATCTCGCTGATGATGAGTTGGGTTGGGTAGGGTACAGGAATCGTACCTTGATCGATGGGATGCCCTTCTCGGGTATCGCAACAGTCTCCCAAAAGCTTCCACCTGCGAGGAGAGACACCTTGTAACACCTAGTCAGCCTTTCCATCCGTATCAGGAATTAGAGTGAAGTCTTACCTTTTCCTCTAGCGTGAGAGACCGTAGGATAGCCTCTGTATCTACTATAGCTACCATCTCGACAAACGTACACGTTACTCCGGATGTTCCCCTGAAATCCTTGGAGCCTGGAATATATGAGTGCGGTTTTTGTTAGTGATATAGCCGTCCAAGCGGTCGAGATCCTTAACCCAGTTGGCAGTTGATCGGCCTACCCCAAGTGCCCGTGTTAGGTACCGAGCGGGAAGGCGGCGTTGTCTCCAAATGGGCATCTGGTGTCGTGGGGCCGACACTCCCCGGTACTGTAGTGTCCCCGCTGGAACGGACGGTGGAGTGTGTTTCCCCGGATCTGTGTGTAAACTCCTCACAAGTGAATTGTAAGTTGCTGTACGCATAAAACTGTGTTTACGGGTTTAAGTTGTAAGCCAAGATTAACGTGACCTCCTAATACTATACTTTTGCAAACTTAAAGATCGTCACTATGAGGTTTAGTCGGTATTGAGCGTAGTCTAGGAATGCCAGCGAAATGTTAATCAGTTAATTTTGATGCATGTGGTCTTGACTCAATATTCTAGAATACATACGGGCGACTATATGATTGCCTTCATAGCGACTCACATTCCGACCACGGCTCCAGAAAATAGGAGAAACATTCTATCCCTCAATCTTGTCAACCCTCGCCTCTCTCTTACTCGCCTCATCACCCGCCTCGCCGAGCTCGGCACTGCCCAGCTTGTTCTGCGGGACATTCAGCTTCCCCTCAAACACCTCTCGGATCTCCTCCAATGTGTGACCCTTGGTCTCGGGGAACAGGAACCAGATGATGACAACAAGGAGAGCCAGGAGGCAGATGAAGACGATGTAGTACTTCCACGCGATGGCCTTCATGGCGATGGGGTTCACCTGGTTGCCGACGATGAGGCCGACAAAGGTAGAGATGTACATGGTCGAGACGCCGCGTCCGCGGAGGGTGTAGGGAAAGATCTCGACCGTGTACGCCTGCGGCAAGGGCGTAAAGGCGATGTCGTAGAAGAAGTAGTAGATGAAGATGAGCGCGACGACGGCGCGCCCGGTGCTCTCGCTCCGGCTGGTCACGAAGCTGGCGGTGAGACCCGTCCACACAATGTAGGTGACCAGCATGCCGATCGAGGATACGAGGAAGAGCTTCCGGCGGCCGACCCGGTCGACCATCATGGCGCCACAAAACACCGAGACGAGCCAGTTGAAGATCTGGAGCAGCCCGTTGATGAGCGTCTGGTCCTTGGTCGCCGTGATGCCGACCGTGTTGAGCACGAGCGTGAGGTAGTAGCTGATGACGCCGACGCCGTTCCACTGCGTGAACCAGCCGACAAGGACGGCGATCAGGGTGCGCTTGCGGTTGGCGGGCGTGCGGAAGAGCTCGAACCAGGAGACTTCGGATAGAATCTCGGATTCTTCACGGACGGCGCCTTCAATCTCGTTCATCTCGAAATCGACAAGCGGCGAGTCCATGTCACCCCCTGCGTGGCATTTCGCGAGGATCTTCCGGGCTTCTTCGCTGCGGCCTCGAGAAACCAGCCACCTAAAGCATCACTGGGGTTAGAGACTTCTGGTGTGACGACGAGCTAGGAGAGATCACCGGAGATGCACATACCTTGGAGATTCGGGGAGGAAGAGCATTCCGCAGGCCTGGACCAAGGGAACTGCACCCTGCAATATGGATGGGATCCTCCAGCTCCACGTCGAGTCGATCCTGAACGTGCCGTAGGTCAGCCAGGCGGCGAAGATGGCGCCGAAATACTAGTATGCAGTCTTAGTCTCCAGTCGAGCGGTTGAGTGAGTGGGTGAGCGGGAGATGACTTACGTAGCTGGTCTGGTACAAGCTGGTGAGTTTGCCTCTCTGAGTGGGATAAGCAAGCTCCGTGATCAGAATTGGGCTGGGCTGGCTCAAGAAGCTGGTGAAGAAGCCGAGAAAGGCCCTGGCAGTGACGAACATGGTGAAGTTCTTGGCGAATCCTTGGAGGAGTGCGAACCCGATGGCGCCGGCAAAGCCGATGTATAGGGGAAGCTTGCGGCCGTATTTGTCGCAGATATAGGTGACTAAAAAGAGGCCGACAACCTTGCCGACGGGATAGACCGAGTTCACCAGACCCAGCATGGCTCCTTGGGGATGGCCGAAGTAGTCTCGCCATTGCGAGAGGGTTTGGAGGCCGTTCATCATCGAACCTGGAATGATGTCTCGTTAGAGTCACGGGCAATCGAGTTTGAACGTGCGAGCATGCGTACCATCGTAGCCCACCGACGCTGCGGAGAATAGGGGAACCAGCAGGCACAGGTTCAGCTTGAGTAGATGAGGCGTGAGATACCATGGTTTCGGATTGGGTGGGAGGACCTGAGTGTCTTGTCAGCCGGTGTTGTCCAGGGATATAGGATAGACGTACTGCAACAAGTCCTCCACCGACAGCAAGTTCGGCCTCCTTCTTTTCTCCAAGCAAACCCATTGTTGCGTGTTCGTGGCAGATGAAATAAGGGCTTGTGTTCTGAGACGTAGAGACCGCTGGAAGGATTGATTTGCGTGCAAGCAGCGATGCATCATGTAGAGGATTGAGACGGATCAAAGGGAAGTCTTTAATAAATGTTCGATAGCCATCTTCCTCAAATCTCAACCAACCCCAGATTTGAGTACCCCATGGGGAATCCACTCCACTCATTACACAGTAATAATTCTGCTTCATCACATGTGTGGAGTTGGGACGTCGTCGGGGAGTCTCGGGAGGCCACTTCATTGGTCCACCTAACGCCATCCTTAGACCATTCTCCTCATGCTCCAATTAGGGCTAGCATCTCGTGCCAGACGAACACTGCAAGACCTCCGATGTCAATGCCCACGATGCCGAGTCTCAGTCCCGTGTCCACGGTACCGGTTTTACGCGGCTAGGGGTGCTCAGCTGCGGAGAAGTTCGCCCATTGTCGTCGTGTATATGCCATTGCCTACCTATACGTGTGAAATAGTACACGGTTTACTCCACCCCTTATACCACCCTGCTTTGGATATATGCTCGAATTCTTAGCCCCTAATCCGCGATACCCCGGCGGACCAATGTAGAAAGCAATAGCAAACCCAGAATTCTTCGATTCAACAGTCACACAACTGTGCTAGTAGGACATGATTACGAAGCCTACTTTTATCGGCATTTGTCTGCCGAGCTGGAGTAAGAACACGGTCTAGATGCTCAACTCACCGGCCGGTCTGGAACGAACTGACACACTAGTCGGCGGTTAAGCAAGTCGGCAGTTGAGCCATCGACCCGAGTCTTGCTACGACGAAGAAGGCGTTGGTGTCATCACGGGCTTACCAGCTCAGCCTATCAACAAGTCCCCGGATCTCGACGACCATATGTTCCCGCCGCAACACTCTCCAACACCTCCGCCACCAACCTAAAATCAGGCGCCTCCCCCTCCCACCATCTCAGAGTCTTCACCGCGACCTCCACCGCCTCCATCCAGTCTCCGGGCAACTGCAGCCTCCCGCTCCTCGCGGCCGCCAGGATCATCATCGCCCGCGTCGTCATCGCCCTCCCGATCAGCCACGTCCCGTGGTGCCTGTGGTACGCATAAGGGAGTTTCTGTCCCTCGACACACAAGTCGAGGCACCTCTGCGCCAGAGGGAGGGCTACGGGGAGGTAGGGGTCGTCGGCGGGCTGGTGGATGACGTAGTAGAGGAAGGGACGGTGTATCCACTCGCGGAAGCTGTTTGCCCGCGTGTGGATGTAGGTGGCCATTTCGTTGGGCGCCATCTCGTTCTGGTAGATGGAGAGTTGCGGGGGGATGTGCGAGCACCTAACGTCATTCCGCCGGATCAGAGGTGTGTCAAGGCCATCTTCGGGATCGGGTACCTCTCACCATATGTTCATCTCGTCTTCAAAGGCCTCGCGGTGCTTGAGGTTTGCGCCTATGTTAGCGATCCAGCCCGCGTACCCGTCGGAACCGAAGGTGGTAATGGCCCGGTTTAGGATCCTGCGGTAGGAGATCTCGGCGAGGTAGTATAACCAGCTCCTCTCCTCCTCCGGCTGGACGTCATCTTGGCGGCTCGCTCCGCCGGGGCTGGAGAGGTGTTCTGCCGTTGGCGACGCCATCTCCGTGGGCGGAGACGGAAACAGGTCTGGATAGCCGAATTGGGTGATGCCGCTCGTGGGCAAGGGAATCTCACACCGTAGTTCACTGAGGGTCCATCAATACAGGTTCATGCTTGGTAAAGGGTGTGCCGGGGCGACATACCATTCCGACTTCATGCAGGACCAATACAGCCGCTGCTCCAACCGCTTCGTCTCGCGGGATACGACCTGGCCCGATCTCTTCTGCGTCGTCCGCCAGAGGTGGTCCCGAAACTGCGTGGATGCGTGGCTGAAGTAGTACCACGCCTTCAGGGGGTTTAGGAGGTACATTTCCAGCACTCCACAGAGAAACAAGCATTGTACCGAGAGTAAGGAGGGCTCGATGAGGCCTAGTCGTTTCTTTGCGGCGAGATAGTACGCCGCGGCTCGGCTCCGGTCTGTCTCTGACGTTGGGATTTGGATGCTCGAGCCAGCTTGATAGCGCGAGGAGAGACTGGCGACGGCACAGGTGATGAGCTACACACGGCTATTAGCGAGACTCTGGAGTGGGCTGCCGACAGAAATGTATCATACGACCAGGCACGACGGGCCATCCCAGCCTATGCCATTGGTCACTGCCTCCCAGACGTAGGACCTGTACTGAGCTGGATCGAGAATGGGGTTTTTGACATGCACATAGGCGAGAAACTTCTTGGAGAGCGGAATGAAATCCTCTTCTCGGATGCCCGCACCCGCTCCACTGCCGAATATGCCTGGCCTAGCATCGTCGTCGTCGGCTTCGAGGATGAACGACTGGACGTTGGGGACGGATCCCTCAAAGACGGGCCACCGCATCGTTGCCTCGCAGTTTATCACGTTGGAGGGATACTCCGGGACACCGGACAGGTAGTCGTCGGAGGGTACGTCCCTCGTCGCGTCACCAATAGCGACGGCGCTGGAAGGAGACGCGTCTGTGATTGCATGATGGCTGCTCGACCGAAGTGAGATGAGCGAGGCTGGGGAAGCAACTGGCACCCCTTCCGGAGCGAGCTGTCGACCTTGCCCTTCGAGGAGAGATATGGCATAATTGACGCGATCCAGAATCGTCAAGCTTGCCGGGTCGAACCTGAGGCCAGAGGTCAGAATCGTGAGGCAAAGGACACAAAACAATATTCCCGTGTTTTCCAGACGGGTACCACGTACGTGGAGTAATCCTTTGATGACTCGGAATAGATGCACTCGGCTTGGTTTCTGCTGCAGAAGCCGCAGACGGGCCTCACGTTGTCGCACTTGGTCTTGCGCGTACGGCATGCTAGACAGGCGGTTACGGCTCGTCTGCGCTGGTACATGCGCGCAGTCCGGGGTGCACTAGACCGATCTACACCGTGGTGCATCTTAGTATACTGTGGTAATGATGGGAGGGAGATCAGGACCACGAGATGAGCTGTCGGGGAGTAGCGGACCTGGGTTCGCTCAGTGGAGACGGGGCTTTATACATCGCTTTTAATGCGGAGTGCCGAAGTGCGGAGTGCGCTCCAAACTTTTAGGGGGAATCTCCGCATCCAGAGGGGCACCCACCTATCTGCATGCTAACCCGTACACTAGCTGATAATATTCTTCTCATTGCTCCGATGTAAGAGTTTCTCATCTACTGTCTCCAAGCATTCGCTCTACTAGATGCCACAGGTGCTAAGCTCATCCTTCCATGGGGAACCTCGCCCCTCCTTGCCTCCTCACCTCGTCCAATATCGACAAGACCCTGATCGTCTCGGCCCACGGCATCACTTCGCTCTGCTTCCGGCCCGCTGCGATATCCACCGCCACGGCATCCGCTTCCCAGTAGAATCCCTTACCGATCCGCTCGAACTCGTACTTCTTCGGCTCCTCGTCGCCATCCAAGTGGACGGCGTAGGACGCGGGCGCGGAAGCGACGAAGCCTTCAACGACGACCGCACCCTTTGTCCCTTCGATCCTGCAGAAGGAGCGGGGAGTCTTGGCGAAAGTGGTGCTTGTGAGAATGCCCTGCTGACCCTGGGGAAACGACACGATCACAGCCGAGGCGACGTCGACGCCGTCCACCAGATGCTGTGACGCGACGATCTTGGGCATCTCGGTCTGCTGGCCGAGGCCGAGGAGACCCCAGGTCAAGCTGTATATGCCGATGTCGAGGAGGGATCCGGCCCCGAGGGCGGGATCCTTCAACCTCGAGCCGGCCGGGAGTGCGGGAATGTCCTGCTGCAGTCCGAAGTCGCAGAACACGCGCTTCACCTCCCCGATGACCTTGTCGGTGTGAAGCAGATGCTGGAGGCTCTTGACGAGAGGGAAGAACCGAGTCCACATGGCCTCCATCACAAAAACGCCCTTCTCCGCAGCTGCTTCGAAAACCTCGCGTGCCTCGGCGGCATTCAAGGCGAAAGCCTTCTCGCAGAGGACGTGCTTCCCGTGCTTGATTGCGTCTAAGCAGTTCTGCTTGTGGAAGGCATGCGGCGTGCCGATGTACACAATGTCGACCTCGGGGTTGGCGAAGACTTCTTCGTAGGTGCCGATAGTGGGCGACTTCCCAGGAACATGCGTCTCTGCGAATTTCTTGCCCTTGTCGTAGGACGAGGACCCGATTGCTTGGATGATGTGGTTTGCCTTGGCATCAGGACGGGGAATCGATATGTCTGCGGCGAACCAAGAGGCTATGAGGCCTGTTGCAATGATGCCCCAGCGGATGGTGGGCTTGTCGGCGGCCATGCTCATGGTGATGCTGGTTGTGATATGCCAGGGGAAGAGTAAGAGGAAGTAGGATAGGGATTCCTCTTACTCTTCCCCTGGCAAACAAAAGAAGACATGGAGCACTTCAAATCATGTCTTCGACATGAGGGGACCTTCAAACCGGCTAGTCTACGATCGACGCCAAGCATCCGTGGACTCCGATATAAGCTGATCATACCCCAAAGCCCGGGGTTATCTCCGCGATCCCGACAATGCGGAGAGGAGCGACGGGGAGTGTCGGGCTGCACGCGCTAACGGCAACTCCGATATTCCCCTGCCTGTTCGACCTGTATTCCCCGCAACGCTAGCACCCTTCAGTTGGAGAATCCTTGCCTAGTGGAGGGGTGGACTTACATGTAGGTCGATCACTTGACTACCCTATAAAGGGGGTTCCTGAACGTACCGATGATGGCACTGCAAGTTTGGTCAATACTAGCAAAGAACTCACCATGCCGAGCATATTATCTGACGGTTCCAACGGCGAGAGTGCGAGCTCCAAGTCTCGCATCCTCAGAGTCGGCATCATCGGCTGCGGAGAAGTCGCCCAGGTCATCCACATTCCCACTCTCAACCACCTCTCCCACCGCTACCGCATCACCTACCTCTGCGACGTCTCCCACCAGGCCCTCGAACACTGCGCCAAGAAGATACCCGGAGCAGCCCCGTCGACCACCACCGACGCCGAAGAACTGTGCTCCTCGCCCGACGTCGACGTCGTCCTCATCTGCAACGCGAACGCGTACCACGTGGAGCACGGGATCCTCGCCCTGAAGCACGGCAAGGACTGCCTGATCGAGAAGCCGCTCGCCCTCAACTTCCGCGACGTCGACCGCATCGTCGAGGCCGAGAAGAGCTCCAGGGGGAATGTGTTCGTCGGGACGATGCGTCGGTACGCGACGGCATTTCTCGACGCCGTCGAGGAGGTCGGCAGTCTCGACAAGGTCTTGTACGCCCGCGTCCGAGACATCGTCGGGCCGAACTCCGGCTTTGTGGCGCAGTCGGGCACGTATCCTGCGAAGTTCAGCGATTTCCCCGAGGCGGCTACGCAGGACCTGGCACGGCGGGATGCGGCTATGGAGGAGCAGGCTCTCGGGAACGAGTTTGGCGTACCTGTGACTCCCAGATCGCGGCGGATGCTCAGGTTGCTGGGCGGGTGAGTGATGTCTTGTGCCCCAAGCTTTCGGACATCTTGCTAATGGTGGGTCGATAGCCTTGGTACCCATGATTTATCGGCGATGCGCGAGATTGTGGGAATGCCCCAATCCGTCGCCGGCGCCGTCCTCACCTTCCCCGGCATCTTTGCCGTCCTCTTCCAGTACGACGGCTTCCCGGTGACGTACGAGTCCGGATTCACCGGAGTGCCCGAGTTCGACGCCAATATCGAAGTGTACTCCCAGGACAAGATCATCCGGGTGAACTACGACACGCCATACGTCAAGGGGCTGCCGGTTACCATGACCGTCCGGGAGAGGGTGGGCGAGGCGGGATGGCAGGAGAGAACGATCAGGAAGACGTACGAGGATCCATACACTCTGCAATTCCTTGAACTGTACGATTGCGTTGTCGAAGGCAGGACGCCAAAGACGGGTGCGGCGGATGCGAAGAAAGATGTCGAGTTGTTCCAGATGATTCTCAGGGCAGGCGCCGAGACATATAAAGCAGAGGCGGCGGCGGCGAGTCAATGAGACCGAGCCTGAGGTATCTGCTGTTTCATTTACGGTGTGGACGGGAAGGGTATGTGGTAACCAGATGGGTTTTAGCACCGAAGCGCCTTGCACGCTTTACTACTAGCATTGGAAGATCCTTTGGGAGGTCAATCTTGATGTACTGTGCAAGTTAGACAGTCTCAGAGCAACATTACTTGCACATTTTTATTTGATTGGTTCTCATCCACGGCAGACCAATTCACGTCGAGGTAACTTTGAAAAAAAAAGCCAGAAGCCAGGCCAACAAATTCGCACCACCGAAACGCGTCGTTGCCCACAAGACCCTCAACGACACCACCTCACCACACTCACTCTAACAATAAAACACTGCCCAAACAAACATGCCGACCTTCACCTTCACAATCTCCGGGGAGGGTAGTAACGAGGACATCGCGGCCATCATCAACGCTGCGAGCGGTGCAACCGGATGCCGCCTCAACTTCGCGTTTCCGGCGCCCACACTAGATGAGATCAGTGCTCTAACTTCGGCGCTGGCACGTACACGCCCTGCCGGTGTGCTCAATTACGACCTGCAGTTCAAGGGGACTCCGCCGCCGCCTGACAGAGCCGGTAAGTATCTCTCGCACACGGTAGAATCAAAGCGCCACGCGGGGTGTCCGCTATCATCATTTGCTGACTACATATTTACAGTCTTGGTCGAAGACAACCAGCTGGCGGACGTCAACAATGCTCGCGGTCTTGGTGTTCGCGATGCCTTCGATGGCGGGCTTGGAGGTGGCGCTGTCGTCGATGATGAGGTTGGAGACCATCGCGGCCCCGTTGCTCGCGATGGCCCCGGCGGCGGGTTTGGCGGTCGTGGTGCCCTCGGCGATGAGGTCGAAGACCCTCGCGGCCCCAGGGCTCACGGTGGTTTTGGTGCTCGCGGTGGCCTTGAGTTTGGTGCTCGCGGTGACCCTGCTGCTCGCGGCGGCTATGTCGCTCGCGGTACTGGTGGAGATTTGGCTGAGGCGAGCGGCAGCTCGGAATCCGTGGCTCGGCCCGCGAGCAAGAAACGCACACGGTCGCCAGTCGGAGCGGAAAACGAGCCCTCCATCGCGAGATATACGTTCCCCCAGGCGGCGTTGGCCGATACGTCGGGTAGGGAAGCCCTCATGCGGGAGATGCAGGCAGCGAGGGCTGCGGGGCACGGTCGCCGACGGCGCGCCCGCCAACTTGGTGGCGGTGGCGGCGGTGGCGGCGGCGGACCGAGTACCTCTGGCGGCGGACCGAGTACCTCTGGCGGCGGACCGAGTACCTCTGGCGGCGGACCGAGTACCTGTGGCGTCGGACCCCGCGGTCATGGAGGCGAGCGCGGTTCGTGATAGCTGTTGCGTTTAGAGGGAGGAATACGTGGGGACGCTGCACTGCAGGGTGATGGTTATAGCATGGCGTCTTTTTACCCCTGGATCGATTATTTTACTTCGATACCTTATCGACGTGACGACAATATTTCATCGCGCAGCCTAGATGACCGGGAGAACAAGTCTTGAGATTGCCGGAGTCTTGCTCAGCAGAGCCAGCAGGGAGACCATGACTCGGATGTCGATGTGGATGAAGAGGAGCAGGCCCAGAGCGACCAAGGGCACTGCGATACAGTGGCCAATCGGTCGTGGCCGGGTTGTTTGAAAGCTGCTGTTGGTTCCAAAATTCGCCACGCGGGGTCTGATTCGATGTTACTGCTACAGCTCTTTGGGTGCTCGATATGCGCCGTCACCCCAGGCGCTTCCCTTTTCCATCTCACAGGTAGGCAGTTCGGTCTCAAAACCACCTTCTCCCCTGAGCTTCAATATCCCGCCTCGTGTGTGTCTCACGCGTCGAGCCAGCATATCAAGTAGTTCCTCGTCAATCCACCATGGCGTTAATGTCGAACAGCATCAGGGTGATCTACCACAAGGGTAGCTTTCCGGTCTCAGCCACTGAGAGCGATGGTGACTACAATTGGTACGATCTCGTCCCTGGAAGCAACCCGGAGACATCTCGCCCTACTAACACCAGTGGTCGGACAGGACAGACCTCCAGGCAGTGCTGACATGGAGCATCACGAGCGCGTCGCCGGGGCACATCTCCATCGCCGAACTCGAAGCCGCAGGCCCCGATGCTCCCGCCCTCAGCTTGGCCATCAACGTGAGGCAGGCATGGGCGGCGGCCGACCCTCCGCGACCATTGACCCTCAGCACGCCTTACAACGTAATCGGTCCGGGCGAGGCCTCTATCCGCGTCATAATGAAATGCCGCCACGTCCCCGGCAAGAATCTCCTGGGCGACCCGCTCACGGGCGTTCACATGCGCTACCGCGAGCCGACGTCCGACGACTGGAAGACGGAGATGCCCTTCGCCACCATCCCGCCCGGCGAGGGCCTCACCGTGACCGAGACCGTCTCGGGCGCGCGCATCCTCAAGGCCCACGGGTTCCGGCCGCCGGGGAACGACAAGCCCAGGCCCGGCGAGGAGTACGACCTGCACTTCGCGCCCGGACGGAATGAGCCCTTCACCGACTGGTGGAACTGGGGCGACCTGGAGGGCGATTTGAAGCACCGGAAGCTGGTAGACGTGGTGGATCCGCGGCTGAACGGCATCCAGAACGCGCCGCCGCCCGAGCCGCCCGCCTTGCTCCCCTTCAAGTCGTGGGAGGACAATGAAGATGAGGAGGGGAGGAGAAGAATCAGGCTGCTTGCGCATTACGATACTACGCCTGTGGTGGTGGAGTTTGTTGGGTAGAGTTGTCATGGTAGCTGTTTGTTCTGTAATCACTTGAGACGGAACGTCGAGGACTGTCTAGAACAGTCGACACCAGGGCCTTGAGGAACGAGAGGTTACATTTGTCGCTGTGGAACTCATTTCACGCGAAAGTCCTTCGGAGAATCAAGAGCCGCGAATGGATTGCTGTCTCATTGCTCTGCTAAGCTCTGCATGCTTCCACCTTGCTTCCACCCTGCTTCCTGTCCGTGCCACACATTCCTGGAGCGTCCCTAGTTCTTCTTCTCGCCATCTGCCCGTACCGTGGTTAGCGAGGGAACACCTGCGTCAATGTCTTGAAGGTGCGTACCTTGGACCGGGCTATCCGTGTCTGCCTTGGCGGTGTCTCCCTCGGCGGCGGCTTCCTCGGCGGCGGATTCCTCGTTGGCGGATTCCTCGTTGGCGGCTTCGTTGCTGGCATCGCCTGTGTGCTGGGTTAATAGGCAGGCTATGACTATGGTAACTATGTCAGGACTCACCCGACTGGGTCTCCGTGTTGGCCGGGACAGTTCTCATGAGGACTTCGATCAAGGCACCCGGACGGTTGCGGTCAAAATGCTCTACGACCTGCATGACTTCCTCTAGGGTGGCTCCGTGGAGCTCGACAAAGCTCTCGCCAGACATTGCAGCGGATTGAGCAGTTCGACGTATGGTAGATTTGACAGAGATGTGCTTGGCGGGCGCGTTGAGGGCTGTGGGAGGAGAGTGTTTGGTTGTTTGGGAACAGAGTGTGGTTGTTTGAGTGACGAGTGATGAGGGCAAGTTGGAGTTGAGAGACCGGATTCTACGATAAACCTTTTAGGCTCTTACGCACTACTTCAACTCGCTCCTTCCTCTGCCGACAAGTTTCTCTCATTCACTACTAGTATCAGAACTAAGGTACCTAGGTACCTGGGTGCCTAAGGTTTCAAAAAGCGGTCCTCTGCTTCCCAAGCTGCGCAATTTCAATGCTGCAAAGCGTTATCAACAATACTCTGTCCAGCTCTACCTCGATATTGCGACACGGCACAACGTTTGATCGACCCCCGGCGTACTGACTACCGACGCCGTACCTGCGGCTAGATTGCTCGTCAATCCTGGAAGAAGACCGAGGACGATGAATGGACGGTACGCGGGTCGTAGGAGGAGTCTATGCCTCTTCCCTCAGCGTCAACCCCATCGTCGACAAACTTCTCTCCAGTGGTGTCCTTGGCGCCAGACATTGTAGCGGGATTGAAGTGGTATAATCTAGGTTGAGATTCAGGGAAAGAGTTCACGGCCGGGACTCCTTCGCTGCTGGCTGTGCTGCAGCAACACGATATACTGCCTCCGGTCTGTTGATATACGTGACCTGCAGCACTGCCGCGTGCTGGAAAAGAGCTTTGAAGGCCTTCAGGTCTCCTCTCCACATCTTCGTTGATCTCGAGCTTGGCAAATAAGCGGGCGTGGCCGTTTTCCTCCGTTCCATCTGCTACCCATGCTCTTGTTGCTGCTGAAGAACCCACGACGCATCCTCCGCATCCTCGCACGATCGTACGAGTGATCAATTATCGGGGTCGAAACAGACGCCCATCTCGCTCGCCACGATCAACAGTTGCAGCGGGTAGACTTGCTGCTAGCGGGCGAACTCCCGGAACCTGTGTTGCAGTCACCATCAAGGAACTTCAAGGAAGCTGCCTTGGCTGGCCGATCACACTTGCACGTGTGAAGTCTTGATGCCTACTCCGGGGTTGTGTACGATAGCTCGGTACAAGCTCAGCCAGATGAATAAACATGATCTGCGGATGGTCCGTGAAAGGTACCTACATTCTCACAGAATCCGGAGGAAGAAGCACATGCCCATTTTTAGAAGCACTGCGGGACGTGGCTCTGCAACTACCTTATCTCGGGTTAGCAAGGATTTAGTACAGTACCTTGTACATACTAGGTATGTACAAATGTTATCATGTCAGCGTGTCCCGACCCAGTTGCACAATACGACGGAGTCTTTTTAGGCTGGGGTTAGGGCCGGGTGTTGGAAGAGCATCCGATAGGTGCATTTCCCTGCGCCTCTCAACTGCAGCGGACAGCAAACCGTCAGGTACCTACCTACCGGACCTCCTAGAGAAACTTAGGTTAGTACCAACACAATTCACAGCACAACTTATACCATAGTATACCGAACTGACTGGTTTCGTTTAGCTATCATCCATAAACGTCATACGGGATTATGGCGCATCAGGTACTGACCGCAAGGTTGACTGCCACGTGGGTGTGGTGCGATTCAACAGGGGCCACGATTGATACTTTCTTCCCAAGCCTGCCAGGGCAGAGATGAGCTCTTCGCTTGGACTTGCATGATCTGCCTGCATCAAGAAGAACCAACGTTCCAATAACACATCGCGGCGCGGCCCGGGGTAGCAACGGGCAACCAGGGTCCAGGGTGACCAATCCGGAAATGGGGCCGGCAAAATTGGGGGATTCTCTGCCACCCCGGCACCCAGTCTGTGCTGAAGCTGCTGTCCCCCGGGTATATACTGTTGGCAGCATCTCACTTGGATAAGAGCTCCTGTGAACAGAAGGGCTTACCACGTGGGTGGGATTGCATTTCCAGACACCGTCGAGGACCTCCGCGATGTCGTCCACGTTCAGCATCGATGGTGCGTTGGCCATTGTAACGGTCAACAACGGCCTTCGTCTGTTTGGACTGTGGTTCGTGTACCGGTTACTCCTCACTCTTTATAATATATCCCCATTCCATCCCCTCTACAAGTTCCCAGGGCCAAGACTGGCCGCGGCTTCATACCTTTACGAGGCGTGGTACGACCTGGTCAAGGTAGGGAGATATAGTTGGGAGATCAAGGCCATGCACGAGAAATATGGTATGTCCTTTGGGGAGGTAGAGCTAGCAAGGTCAGATGAATGAAGCTTCTTAACACGATGCAAGGACCGATTGTACGCATCAACCCAGAGGAACTCCATTGCGACGACTATGACTTTGTCGAGGAGATCTATCCGTCGATAGCCAACCGAATCCGTGACAAGCACCCCCATTTCCTGGCAGCGTTCGCCGGTCCGCTCACAGTATCTACATTCGCAACTCGTGACCATGAGGTATGTTTTTGCAGAGCACTTTCAAGGGGCAGCCTGGCAAACACTGACCCTCGGGTGTACATAGACCCATCGCATCCGCAGGAGCGCCATCAGCAAGTTCTTCTCTCGGCAGCAAATGCTCCGGTACGAGCCCGAGATTCACGACATGGCTCAAAAGATGTGCTCCAAAGTTCTGCGATTAACCGAATCCGGCCAAATCATAAACGCCCTGGATCCATTCAACTGCTTCACTGCCGACGCCATCTCTCAGTACTGTTTTGGCGAGCCATTTGGTACTCCTCCCTTCCAACCCTTGTTTAACACAGGAGCCGTGCTAAAATGTGTCTAGGATTTCTGGACAGGCCCGACTTCGAGCAGAACTACAAGCGGGCATTTGAGGTCCTGGTTGCTACCAGTCATATCTTCCGCCATATTCCCATCCTCAGACACACCATCGGCCTGATGCCTGCCCTCGGTCCTTACCTGGGACCTGACATAGCCTACATGGTCAAGTCCATGCACGAGACGATTCCCAACCATGTCATCAAGGCGCAGCAGCAGCAGAAGTCTGGCGAAGGTCGGAGAGTCTTTACCGAGATCATGGACGCACCAATTCCCGATGAGCATAAAACACCCTACCGCCTCTCTGGCGAAGGCTGGTCTTTGGTCGCCGCTGGCTCTGAGACCACCGCTGTGAGCACATGCCAAATCTTTGAACAAACTTCACCCTAATACTGATGTACTCTTACCAGGCTTCACTCACCGCGATCACGTTCTTCCTGTTATCCCAGCCCGAGAAACTCGCACGTCTAAGGGAGGAGCTCAAGCACGAAGATCCGCAGAAGCTGAGCTGGGTTCAACTAGAGAAATACCCATACCTCCACGGAGTTATTTTCGAGAGCTTCCGCGTTGCCTTGGGGATTTCCGGCCGTCTCCCCCGTGTCGCACGCAACGATGACCTTGTCTACAACAACCGCGGATTCCACTACGTCGTTCCGAAAGGAACCGCCATCGGCATGAGCGCCTTCATCAACCACTACAACGAGGAAATGTTCCCCGAGCCGGAGAAGTACGAGCCGGAACGATGGATCGACGCCGAAGGCAAGCCTAATTACGTGATGGAGAAGTATATCATGTCCTTCTCGAAGGGGTCTCGCCAGTGCATTGGCATGCAGTGAGTACTTACCATTCTGATCTCCAGTGATTCGATGCTAATTTGGGATATACAGCCTTGCATTCTGTGAGCTTTATCTTGTCACCGCTGCCATGGCCCTCCGTGTCTTGCCTCACTTGAAGCTGTACGATACTACGTACGAGGATATCAAGTATGACTTCGATGCCCTTACTCCTCAGCCCAAGAAAGGCGCTCGCGGTGTCAGGATCACAGGCATTTGAGTCGACTCGTGGATGTACAGCTGTTTCGGACCGGGAGTACGTACCTCCTTGAGAGTCAGTTACAATGCGATGAGCTCCTTTTGTTAGGTATGCTTGACATTCAGTAATGTGATTGCTATTGGATATCTGAGTGCTGTGCTTGTATCAACAGCCTTTGCAAGTTTAGGAGGCAAAGACCCTCAGGCCCGGGTCGGCTAGGTGGCGATGAACTCGACCGTCGCTGCATGGTAGGATGATGTCTCGCGAGAACCGCTTTTGGACCTGACTAGGCTCCGGGGGGACATGATGTTCATGTTAGTTCACAGCGTCTGCGGAAGCTGCGTTTCTTCACGATCAGTTGTGTAGGGCTGGGTGGACATGGCTGAGCTGACGTTATCGACTCTCATCCCTTCTACTTGATGGTTGGTTGCAAGCGCCTGTGAGGACTTCGACTCTAACAGAGCTGGGGGGAGCCCTTCCCCTAAGAGGTGGATAGCCGATTCTTCCGCCAGTAGGACTTCCTCTGACTGCAGTACCTCCTCCTGTGGTATGGCTTCATCTGAGGCCCTCGCGCAAAGGCGGTCTACCCCTTGCTCTAGAGCCTCTAGCCGGGACACCTCCTCTTAGTTTCGTTTGTCGTTCTTAGATCCAGTCCACATGTCGATCTGTGTGTTTCGGTATTGCAACTCAATTTGCGTACTTGGATTGTGACAGTAGTAGTCGGAGTGCACACTCCACGGTGGACAGTTATCGACGTTCTACCTTAGGCGATACTTACAGGAGTATATCTTCCTTGTAGCCTTACCGACGCAGTAGTTGTTATCATGAGCGATATCTCCTAAGACAAACCTCCGCCACCCTAAAAGTGCGAGTGTCGGGACAGTGGGTTTACGGATGTGCTCCTGGTTCCAGCTGCGATATGGTCACATGTAAGTGTCGTGGTATCTCAATGACCCTCGACCACGGATTTCCTTGCAACTAAACAAGCTGCTAAAAGGGTAAAGGACAGGTATTGCATAACAAGGGCTATGTAATCAGGCTGCTGGGTCACGCATGAAGAGGGTCGTAATCTGAGACGCAAATTCAGCAATTGTATTTATGCTAGACGCCAACATCCGCCCCTCCTCGCTGATCGCCCTCCGGTACGTGGCCGCCGTGGCGCTTCACCGCTGCAGTGTACGATCATCGACACCAGCCGGGCTTAGGCCTTTGGTGGCGGGCGGTTCTCGCCCTTGAGTTGGCCTTGCGCCTGCTCCATCTGCTGCCTCGTCGCCGTCGACGACTGCGCGGCAGAGGCCGCAGCCGACGACGTCTTTGGACCGTCGTCCCTCGGTGGCTGGGGCACGTTGTGGTGCGGCCGCAGCGTAAGCGGAGGCGGCTGCCGGTCCTGCAGCGGCGCCGGGGGCCCCTCGGGCTGCGTCGGGAGAGGATCATCCGAGACAACGCTAGCCGTGTCTGACGGCTCCTCCATCTCGTCCTCCTCCATCTCGTCCTCCTCCATCTCGTCCTCCTCCATCTCGTCCTCCTCCATCTCGTCCTCCTCCAGCTCGTCCTCGTCCGAGTAGTATCCGATCGCCTTGCGCACGTTCGCCATAATCGACCCCTGGATATCGGTCAGGTCCCACTCCTGGTCACCCAGCCGCCCGATCCTCTCCCTCATCGCCTCCTCGCGAACGAGCTGGGCCCTCCAGAAGACAGCATCTTCCGCGGAGAAAATATCCGCTCTCTCGGCGCACTCGAGTAAGTACTCGTCCAGGAACGACAGCCGCCCGGAGTCGCCGCTCCGCACCGGCGGGACCCTGGGTGGCGGCCTCCGGAAGAGGTCCTTCAGAAAGCCCGCGGCCGAGAAATTGCCAAGGATGCGATGCAGCGCATATTGTATCTCGAGCAGCTCGAAGCTCGGCAGCGGATGTGTGCCCGCGTTCTTGGTCGTAATCTTGAAGACGTCGCCAGTCTCGATCGTCCGCAACGGCTCGCCGTCGTGCTCGGCTTCCCAGTGGTTGGTCAGGTAGTCTCCCTGCCGACGCGCCTCTTTCCTGTCCCCGCTAAAAACATCTGCCGCCGTATCCCAGTCGACCTGCACGAACATGCTCCGGGCGGGATCCTCCGGATCTCTGATCGGACGCAGAGCAAACAGATGCCTGTCCCACATGGCATGTGCATCCGGCGATAGGGGAAAGATATTCCGCTTCCCGGCGCCTGCAAGAGCCTCCTCCCACTGAGCCACCCGTTTGCGTGGCCAGAACATTCCGAGAGCTAACCAGAAGTTATCGATCAGCGGGTCGGACCTGAGCCCCACCGGGAAGATATGTGCTCCGACCGGCGTCACGCCGGTCAGGATGCACCGGTGCCCGTACCACCTGCAGACCTCTCGCTGGACACGCTCGTCCTCGGCAGTCCTCCCCTTCTTTCCCGCATCCTCCGTCTGCTCTTCCCTCTCCGTCTCCTTTTCCTTGCCCTTCGGAGTGCCGGTGGACGCCCCCGCAGCAGCACCTGCCGGAGACGTGCTGATCGGTGTCGCCGGACCCGCCGACGACTCGGTATCTGTGCCCCGCCTGGATGCCCTCCGTGTGACTCGCTTGGGCGGCGTCTCGGCGTCGGAAGGCCCGCTCATCCGCTTCTTGCCCTTCCCCGCATCCTTGCTCTCCTCTGCCTTCTTCCTCTCCTCCGCTTCCTTGTGCTCCCGCATCTTCTTCAGCAGGCCCTTGTTTATCCAGCCGGCGACAACATCCCCCGCATATGACGTCGCCCGCCCCAAGGTCTTCTCCATGAGGGCCCGGTAGGCTTTGATAGATACGCCCCCGAAACTCGAGACGTTGACCTCTTTAAAGCCGTGGACTTGCTCGTCGTGCATAATGAGCGCAAGCGCCTTTGTGTGCGCCTGGGAATCTAATAGCTTGTTGGTCGCCCGCTCGGTCGCAGAGCACCGATACGTCTCATCGTCGTCCTCGTCGTAATGAATGTCAAAGCGATGCAAGCCTTCCTCGGCCTTTTTGCGAAAGGCTGCCTGCAGCCCCTCCTCCGTTTCGGGGACGGTCTCCGGCGCCGCCGCTTCGACGGGGGGTTCCGCGAAGCTGCTCATCTGGCTTTGACCGCCGGACGGCTCGCCGACTGCGTCGTACCCCAGTTCCTGCGCCACGCGATTGAGCGTCTGGGTGTCGGCGGGGGGGGACACCACCGACGATTCCTGCGTTTGCGTCGCCTCTTCCCACGCCGGGATCCAGCCAAGAGGCCGGTGTCCCAGTGACTTGACAGTAAGCTGTGGCATTCTTTCTGTTCTGCAACGTCGTAGAAGCTCAATGTTTCGCTTCAACAGTTTGTCACGACGTGTTTTGAACTGCGGAGTGAAAGTGTTGAAGTAACGGTTCTGGCTCTTGAATGCGGGCTTTGTGGAGTGGAAAGAAGTGGATCTAAACTTTAATTGAACCACGGTGTCCGAGCTTAGGTACCAACCCACATGACTCTGACTGTAATGACGGACGACGGGCGCTCGAGTCAACTCACAGAATGGTCGTGCATGGCGAGGTGAATCCCGCAGTCGGCCATGTCTGCCGGCTCCTGCACCGGACAGTCGCCGAGCTCAATCTCCTCGACGGAGGGCGGGAGCCATTTGCCCATAATGCGCATGACAGCAGCTCGAGTCGTAGCTTCGCTGGCGTCGGCGTCGTCCTTACTACCCGGCTCGATAGTGACGATGTCTGCCCTCTTGCCGTGGGACGAGAGGAGGACCAGCACGAGAACGAGGCGGTCATACTCGCTGCGGTCCGGTTGGTCCGGCTCGTCCTGGTCCATCAACCGCGTAAAGGTCTTCTCCGGTAACGCTGAGAAGAACTAGACGGTGCTTCCCGACGGCCTGGGGACAGCGACGGCCGAGGTCACGCCGACCCGCGTAGTGCGCCGCCGAGCACACCTATCCGGACCCGTGGATAAGGTAGACTCCTAAGACTACTTGGACGGCCCGTGTTAGTCGAGGGCACGGCTGGGGAACGTAGCCGCTGCCCGCAAGCCCCCGTCGCCACTTGTAACAGGACAGATATTACAGACTCGACAACTGACTAGTTACTGCCCCAGGAATAGATGGCCTCGCTATCTGGAGTCTTTGTAAAACAGCGCTCACAGATGAGTGCCCCCCCTGACGGAGTACACGAGTTGACGCTGCGAAGCAGCAGAGCCATTCCAAGTGCAGCTATGTTGCCAATGCGGGAGACCACCGAGTCCGACGGCATGCATGAAGATGTTGAGAGGGGGTGATGAAGACCATTGTCCGTAGCTCGGTGGCGTTTAGATGGTGGTCGCCATATTCGACTAAGTAAGTACCACGTGCCCACTTAGGGGAGGGACAGGACTCGGTCTTGCGCTATCGACATGACAGCAGGTTAATACGTTCAGCCGTATTTGGTTACACAGGACGAGAGTGAAGGCCTCCAACGGTTCCAGAGGTCACCATCTATAATCTCGATGCACACTGGTCTTCGCGCATCAGCAAGGTGCTCGTGGGACCGACTCCAGACAACCATCCATCGGTCACGCTCACGAGAACTCGAGCATTATGAGAGTGTATCATTGGCAGAGGCTACGAGCTTCAATCAAGTGTCCTGACGTCTCTGTAGAAGTGTGCCAGTGGTGGAATGCAGGTGACTGGTGGTCGGGCTTTCGACTACGACACGTAGACCGAACCATGCCCAGCACGAGCTCTTCACCGTTTTAGCTGTTTTTGGACTCGAAAGCTTCAGCACAGCCGTCCTTGCACAATTTCACTTGATTGGTTCTCATTCATTGCAGATCGATTCACTTGACTCTGAAAAAAAACAAGCCGGAAGCCAGGCCAACAGCTTACGCACCATCAAATGCGTCGTTGCTCACAAACCACTCAACGACACCACATCACAACACTCACCCTCACAAATCAACACTTCCGAAAATGCCGGCCTTTAGCTTCACGGTTTCCGGGGTAGGCAGCTATGAGGACATCGCAGCGATGATCGAGGCTGCGCACAGCGCCACCGGACGCCGCTTCAACGTCTCATTTCCGTTGATTGATCCGGAGCAAATGATTGCGCTGACGCCGGTGCTGGCGCGCGTATTCCCAGGCATCAGGTTTGACTTGGGCGCCCAGTTCGAGGAGCATCCGCCCAGAGGTAGGATTCATCTCCCCGCCGGTAAGATAGAAACCCTCGCAGGTCGGTATCATCATTCGCTAACCACATACTCCCAGGCGCGATGGACAACGACGAGCCTGCGCACGACAACAATGCTCGCGGCCCTGGTGCTGACAATGCCTTCGGTGACGGGTTTGGCGGTGAAGCTAGCATCGATGATGAGGTTGAAGACCATCGCGGCCGTGGTGCTCGCGATGGCCCCAATGGCGAATTTGTCGGTGACGCTGTCGCCGATGAGGTTGAAGACCATCGCGGCCGTGGTGCTCGCGATGGCCCCGATGGCGAAGTTGCCGGTGACGCTGACACCGATGATGAGGAATACTATGACGAGGATGAATACAATCCCATTCCCCTCGGTGCTCGCAGGACTTTGGTTGACGGGTTTGACGGCGACACTGTGGTCGGTGATGATGAATACCTTGGCGGCCATGGTCGAGTCGCGCTGTACCATCCCCAGGGTCAGCGTTCTGATGACGCGCTTCAGGCTCGGGTTTCCGATGGACGTGGCGCTATGCCAGCGCGCGGCAGAGGTCGTCTTCTTTCGCGCTACAGTGGCCTTCGTGGGCCTAGGCGTCTGGCTCTTGGACGTCGTGGCGGTGCCGGCGACGATCGCGGCGAGAGGCGCAACTGACGGGCGGTGGCCACATGGTGTCTCCTCGCCGTGGCTTGAGCGAACTGTGAAACCCACGCTCGGTCTAGGGGTCTTGATGCAATTGCGAAGACGGTGGCCGGGATGGTGCAGGACAGCTGCAGGAGAACTGCTCGGAGGCGATGACGCGGAGGGTTGGGGTTAACGCTGGCTTCTCTTTAGACTTTACCTGTGAATCGATTTCTCTACCTCGAAGACTTTTGACTACCTTCCCGCAAGGCTCGAGGTGTACCAGTCACCCTTACGTCGGCTCATTCAACGAGACAGCACGGTTATTCGACTGAAACGAACAGACTCTCCGGACATCTGCCAAGTGCGTGCTAGACTGGAATGCACATTCGAGTGAAACTTGATATGTCATTGCGGTGCTTAAGTGAGAAGCTGAGTGGAACTCTAGCACTCTTTCGTGAAGAACTTGAATTCCGTGATGATAGACACTGCCCAAGACTCGCAGTTGAAATTACGTGATGAGAGACTACGACACTCTAGACCCCCGCCCAAACCGGTCCTAAGTTTGGTCGGCATATACCTACGATGCGTTGCTCAACGAGGTGTTGCATCTTCTTGAACCCGAAATACCATCTAGAAGTTACAAGACGTTAGGCGTGATGAAGAGCACTAGTCGAACCTCTTCGGATGCTCGATGCCCTCCCTACCTTACCCTGGGGCTAGTTCCTCAAACGGCAACGAGCGAATCGATCGTCCATGGGATGCTGTTGAGGTATGTACCAGACGCTCTAATAGTCGGCTGGTTGGCAAGTGACAAAAGTGCCAAGGAAAAAACTCGAATAAATACAAAAATACTTCATCGACAATCTTGTCGAGCAAGACGTCGTCTGCCAACGACATTACTCCCTGACGCGCAACATACGCCTCCATGGGGCTCGCCGACAGGTGGACAGGTGGACCACGGCAGCGCCAGGGCG
Organism: Coniochaeta ligniaria NRRL 30616; assembly: GCA_001879275.1. NCBI lineage: Eukaryota > Fungi > Ascomycota > Sordariomycetes > Coniochaetales > Coniochaetaceae > Coniochaeta > Coniochaeta ligniaria. The sequence continues at coordinate 30,141 of KV875095.1, read as the reverse complement.
GACCTTGCGGCTCCGCATCCAGGCGTAGTGGACGACCTCCCAGTTAGGTAGTCATTCGTGTAGTTTGCGCCGACGTGTACCTCGCAGAGTGAGGTTTTCGTGTGCTCCAACGACGCGCTGACTTGCTTTCGCCACTCCATGCTGACGACGCGATTGAGGACTGTATGTTGGTGCGTAGCAGTGTGTCGGCAATCAAGGGCGTGCTGTGGTGAAAACGAGCGTTTTCTTCTGGAGCAGTGTTGTGTCCGAGGCTACCTTGGTTAAGTCCCATTGCTTAGCGCGAGGGGACCCAAGTAGAGGTAGCCGTCTGTCAAGGTGAGCCCGTGGTGAAGTGACCAAACCAGGTACCTGCACAAGACCAACGCCCACATGCTCTTTGTAAACCAAGCCCAGACCCAAAACCACCACCAACCATCACAAACAAAGATTCATCAAACAACGTTTCACCAAGAACGTTATCACCATACAAAGTGTCGTCAAGCGCAATCAATCAAACCGCACCTTTGAAGGTATGTTATCTGCACCTGTACTCGACCGCTGCCCTGTTCTCCGTCCTACGTAGACGCGTCCGGCATCGCGCAACACAACAAGCTGACAAAGTGGTGCTACGGTAGATGGCAGACGTGGGAACGCGCGCGTCTGCACAGGACCCCGAGAAGCAAAAGGACAAGGCCGCCCCCGGAAAGCACAGCGGGCCGGGCACGGCTGGGACCAGACCTCAGGCGTCCAGCGGCGTAGTCCGCAGCCGCAAGCTTCCGTCGCCGGAAGTCATGCAGAAGTTGTGGGAGGAGATCAACCCCACGCCCCTGCGGCCGTACCCGGGCTTCGGTCCGTGGGAGTGGCCGGTGCACGCCCTCTTGGAGAACCGGTCCCTGGAGAACTCCGTGCTGATCGCGAACGAGTGTTTCGTTCACCACAGAGACCAGGTGGAGATCCGGCTCGTGGACCGCGGCGAAGGGTCGCACAGCGTCCTGCTCGTCTTCTTCGACAAGGGACTCGGAGGGCGTCCGCGACGGGGACCGGTGGGGCCTACGACGATGTTGCGCCAGGTGATCGTCCGCCACGTACGCGACCTCACCAGGTTCATGGCCGACTGGTGCAGAATCTGCGCCGAGCGAGCGGACGAGGGCAAGGAGCCGTGGCCCTTGCACAAGAGTTTCCACAGGAGCACGAGGGATGCCCTCCTAAAGTCAGAGGTCCCCACCCGCGCGGAGCGGGCCATCGGCATGGTCGCTCCCAACCGGCCGTTTCGTTACCAGGCCCCAAAGGTCATCCAGGACAGGGTCCGGGGCTGGGCCGAGAGCATCATCCGGGACAAGGGCAGCCTGGTGTGGCGGTTCCAGTCCCTGAGGGACCGTGCCATCGAGGAGGCCGGTGAGGATGAGAACAACGGTTACCTCCTGCGCGTCGCCCTAGAGCTGTGGGAGGACTCGCTCGGCGAGGGCCACGAGGACGTGGAGCCGCTCAGGCACCTGCAGGTGCTCCAGGAGACGGACATGCTCAAGGGCGACGTCGCTGCCAAGCTGGCGGCCTTCAGAGCAGACGTGGCAGCGGTCGAGCGAGAGAGGGTCCTGGTCTGGGCAGAGCCAGTCATTCGTCGAGCAACGTCCCTGCGCCATCGGGCGGGCCTACTGGTAGACCATGCCCTCGTCATGGGCAAGGATGACGAGCGGGAGGAACGCTGGCTGCGGATAGCGCTGCAGCTGTGGGAGGAGCTGGTTGGTGGCGACCATCCTGACTTGAAGGTGCCCAGGCACCTCCTGTCGCTCCAGGACAAGGGGGAGAAGCTCTACGAGATGGACGTAGACGCTATCCTAGTCCGGCTCCTTGAGGGAGAAGCCTGATTCCATTCACATGATTGTACAGGGTACCTGGTGTCTGGAATCCGCTTGTGCAGAGGAGGAGGTTTATAAACCTGTTGCTGCCGATGGGGGCGCGGAGATGACGGACGGGGAAGAGGGCGAAGGTAGTGATGGAGAGGATGATGTTGTCGAGGTCAACAGAGAGGGTATCATTGCCGAGATTGCGAGGATAGGCGGTGATTTGATTGAGAGGATCGAAGTCAAGGGGCAGTAGACCTAGGAAGCCGGCATCACAACTTGTGTTGGAATTCAATTCTTCTTAAAGCAAATGCTTCAACGGTTACTGTTAAGAACAGGGATTGTAGATGTTATAGTATAACCTTCGTCTAAGGTACAAAGAGATACTTTAGCGACGGTAAGTGTTATCAATTTAAGATAAGAACGTAGAGTAAGATAATGCGGGAGGCGGCTCGTCAGTAGCAGTGAGCGGCACAGATGGCTACAATCGTACTCACTTGTACACGGTTCATATGAGAAGCTAAGGTACGCGACGTTCCACAAGATGCGCATCCAAGATCCAGATCTCTGACTCGCCAGGCAATAGACGAGGGGACGCGAGCAGCACGGCTAGAGCATACCAAGTTCATGGATTGAGAACTCATCGGGCAACCTTTCCTACGTTAAGCCAGTCCTCTGGCGATTCATAGCAGATACGCAGGATCAGCGGTTCACAATTCGGCTCGTCAGACTAGCTGGACAGAGTCCCGGGTCGTGAACATTTCATTTAGAGACACTATCGACTTGCAAGTCTTTACGTACATATGGCATGAAGCCCTGCGTCCCACTGAAAAAGAGGGAGGAACAAAAAGGGAGACGAGATGCCAGGTCTTGCTCTACTTCATGGGAGGGAGGACATGGATAAGAGCAGTGTGTTTGTCCAGAGAATAAACCCTCCAGTTCCCGTTTGCGCCTGCTTGTCGAAGCTCCGCCTCACAGTAGCACGCTGTCGACGCCACACAGCTTCCAAAGCACCAGGTCGACAGACACAGTTCAACGTCGGCACTGGGCACCTCTACCAAGAGATTGGTCGCTGGTGGGTGAAACGCATCAAGAGTGAGGGCAGCCAAGCTCTCGGCATCCTGCCGGCAGTCACTACAATCCAATGTACTATGCGCCTGATACTTCCCCTACGGACGGAGTGGTCAAGGCGTCAAAGGCGGCGGCCCTTCGGGTCTCGTCGAGATGCGAAATGTCATGAAGGATCGTGTGGGCTGGGCCAGCGTGGACCACGGTTAGTAAGTCTCATGTCTGTCGCTGTCACTCTCACGTAAAGTCGCGACGGAGCGTTATGCACAGGCCAGTGCAGAGGGTCATACTTGAGGCGCCAGGTTAGGCTGGAAACATATGTGGCTACGTTGGCTAGAGGAATATACTCTGGTCCAGTCGCCCATTCGGCGTACTTTTTGCTGTCCCTAAACTAGGTAGCCGGCACAAGGTCGCGATGGTCCCCTTGATCCTCCGCATCGGGTGCTCCGACGCTACTTCGGCCGAGACGATCCAAGGCCACAGATCCTCCGGCTGGGGGTAGCGGATCTCCGAGTCCTCGGCTGTCAACATGCGGCTGTGATGCGCGCAGAGACGAACGCAGGCAGAGGCTTGGCGAGCACGGCTGGGTGCTTCCATCGCTCCACGGCAGGCGCGTTGTCGGGTCTCCAGCTCGTGCAGTGCCTGGTTGGGGGCTGCCCTGCTTCTGTCCTGTACTCCTGCAGTGCCTGGTCGAGGACTGCTCTGCTCCTGTGCTCCGCATGGCATGTACCAGTGTTACTCGGCTTCGCTTGTTGTTGGTCAAGCAGTCCTGTGCTGCCGCCGACCTCATCTGAGGTCTCTCGGAGCGCTCTGGTTCGTTCTAGTCGTCTTCCTGGATGTCGGTCAGTATGTGAGCCAGCCAGTAAGATCGTAGTTATGTCCGGGGCACGTACGGGATGCCAGGAGGCTGCTTAGGCTGGACTCGGGCACGATATGGCGGCGAGGGATTAACAGCCGTACCCCTGTGCCAACGAAGTCGCAGCCTTTCTGTGACTGCTCGTCGGCGTCCTTGACCCCTTGCTGCGAGACACGCCGGTGGCGTTCTCTGCTCTTGTCCCTACTAGGGCCGTCGGACTCCCGGGCAGACGGTAGCCGAGTGAGAATGGTGTCAAGTCTTTGGGCGCCGAGGCTATGCTACACAAGCTGTGCTGCCGGTTCAGAGCGAGCAACGCACCTTCCCAACAGGGAAGCAGCTGCGACCTCACCTGGCACTATGAGTCAGATCTCCGCGATAGCTTCAGCAACTCTCCAGCAGTGCGGTCGTCGTTCCTTCCGTTCCTGGAGGTACGCATCTGCTGGACCCTGCCCAGAATAAAACGAGCCAGACCTCTCTCTTCCCGGCCACCCCAACTTTTCCTTTCTCTTCCTCTTCCTCTTCCTCTCCTCTCCTAAGGCGCTGGCTCATCTCACAACGATCTATCTCACGAGCAACAATCACCCAGGCCTGAGGGAGGTTGTTCCATAAGTTATCAGACAACCCCAGTGGCTAAGAGAGCAAGATGGACGACGCGGACCTCATCCAGGCCGAGGAAGCTCTTGCCGCGGCGATCGCTGAGTCAGCCCGGCTCTTTGAGCTGAGGTTGGCGGCCGAGGAGCGGGCCGAGGACGCATTGGAGGCCCTTCAGGCGGCTCAAGCGCAGCTGACTGAAGCAATGGAGGAATGCTGGACCGCGGACGGGGTGGTGAGGGAAGCTCGGGCCAGGGTTGTGGCCATGCGGAACCAACGTGAGGCAAGCCAAGCAGGGCCGGCGGTGGAGCAGGCGGGAGAGCAGGCGGCGGCCCAAGAGGAGGAGGCGCCCCAGGAGCAGGAGGCGGCCGAGGAGGAGGAGGCGCCCCAGGAGCAGGAGGCAGCCGAGGAGGAGGAGGCGCCCCAGGAGCAGGAGGCGGCCGAGGAGGAGGAGGCGCCCCAGGAGCAGGAGGCGGCCCAAAAGCACCCTCTCCAACAGCCTGCCCAAGAGCAGCAGCCAGCGGATGCCCAGCAAGCAGTCCAACAAGCGGCCCAGCAGCAGCAGCAAGCGGTCCAGCTAGTTCAACAGCAGCAAGAGGATCAGCCAGCGGCTCAGCAGCAGCAGCCAGCGGATGCCCAGCAAGCAGTCCAGCCGGCAGTCCCGCACGTCGACCGAGAGCAGTTTATCGAGGACTTTATATCGCGCGCCCTGACGAGTCCCATCGGCGTCATCGAAACGGCCGAAGCCCATGGTTAGTCGAGATCCTCCCTCCCGAACCCACTTTGCCAGGCATTATGCTGACCTTGAAAATATAGATCGGGTATTCCCCAAGACCTGGCCAATCTTTGTCAGTGTCTCTTCGTCTCGCCAGATCTACCAGACCCTCGAAGCGGAGGCCACGAACCCCGCCGTGCACCAGCGACGGATGTGGGCTGACGCCCTGGCCGACTTCCAGCTGCTCCTGACCCCGGAGTATCTGGTAGCGCGGGTGGCAGACCTGTGGCGAGTCTCCCAGGCGGTCGAGAGAAGTGCGCTGCTGGACGGAGATGCGCAGTCTCGGATCGCAGCGGTTGTCCGGGAGGATCTGGCGGCCCAGGATTCCCGGGCGTGGACGATCATCTCCCACACGCTGGTGTCCCTGTACGCGAGCGAGGTATACACCGCGCGGTGGAAGGAGATCCAGGCGACCTTGCCGGCCGGGCAACCGGGCAATCCGCAGATGATTGCAAAGGCGAGAGCCAAGATCGAGTTTGTCAACCAGCAGATGGCCCTGACGGCGCCATCGGCCACCGCTGTGCAGAAGGACAGGGCCGGAGTGAGATGGGGCCGTCTCTTCAGGCTGGGGGAGCGGCTGTCCGCCCTGGCCGAGGCAATGAGCGCCAAGCGCTGGGATGGCCGGCCGTCGAATTCGGTCCTGCTGCTCGTGCCGTGGGAGCATATCTGCGCTGCTAGAGGGTCGCCGGACCTATCGCAGGTCCCGGCGTACACGCTGGAGTGGGCGTTGGGGCGCTTGGACGAGGACGACGTCAAGGAGACGCTGCTGAAGCTCGGCCGCATAGTCGACGGCTACCTGCCCGAGGCAGATTTCATCAGGGGGCTAGTCGCCTTCCCGGAGGACCACGACGGCGAGGCGGGCGCTGCGGCGGTAGAGGACGACGAGCATGCCGTCGCGTACGCGGTACTGCGCGAGCGGCTGAGGGCCTTTGCAGACGACGTCGGCATGAGGCTGCCGTCCGTGCTCCCGAATGTGCTGTCGGACGAGACCGTGGACCCGATCGAGGTTGTCGGCTGCTTCCGCGGCTGGGTTGGCGACGCGAGGAAGACGGTCGCGTACCGCCACACGGTGCTGGACCGGGACGTCGAGCTCAGCGTCTCGGCCGCATGCCTGGGCGAACTCGTGGCGGACACGCCGCTGTCCGCGCATACGCTGCGCGCTATACTGCACGCGTGCCTGCAGGACGGGTCCGACTGGCTCGTCCACGGCTCCGGCAGCTTCATGTCGACGGCGTGCCACAGCACTCGGGCCGAGCGAGCCGCGGCGTGGGACAGGCGTGCCACGAAGCACGCGATAGTCTTCAGCTGGGGGGGCCACGCGCACCACAGCCAGGTGGTGGAGGAGGATCCGGACCGGCTCGACGAGATCGAGGACGACGGTCTGGTACTCTTGTTCCTGCTCGTCTCCTCCAACGTCGACGCCGCAGAGGTGTTGGTCGTCGACCCTCGCCCGAGGTACGCCCCGCGCGATCAACTCGTCAGGGACGTAGTGCGTGACTGGCTCCCCGATACGGTCAGGTTCATGAAGTTCTTCCACCTCGATTGCCAGCGGCCGGAGGGCGACGTCGACTCCACCGTGTTCGTCGCGGTGAATGGCTTGTGTGTCCTGCGCACCGGCATGTCCTTTCCTGGGTTGATGACCAAGCAAGTGGTGGACGAGTTTCGGACGTACTTCCGCCACCAGCTGATCTGTGTTTGAGCGGAATGGACTGACACGGACATGGAGGACGGGTTGATACGGGATGCGGCCTGGCAGTAGGAGGTGCGGGCAGGAACATGGTGGTGGTCGGGGAAGACCGGGACTTTTACGCCGAGCGGTTATTCAATGACATGCGATCATGGGCTACAGAATGCGAAACTTTTTTTTCTATTTTAACATTTTCCCCCCTACCATTACGAGTGACCCTGGCCGTGATTCACAATGTCTGTAAATCCCATTCTTGCGCTCTACTTTGGGCTCTCGAGCAGTCCACCAAAGGTAGGGTGGGACTCAACCCTTCTTCTCCAGCTTGGACAGCACCTGGTCCAGCCCCTGCAATGCGAGAAGCTTGTCCTTGCTCTGCTGCACCTTTGTGCGGAGCTCGTCGCGATGTCTCATATCGTCGTCCACCACCTGCCGCGCGTGCGAGAGCGCCTCTCGCGCGTCCGACATCATCTCGTCGACGTCCGCCAAGCGGCTGGATACCGCCAAGCGGCTGGATACCGCCAAGCGGCTGGATACCGCCAAGCGGCTGGATACCACCATGGCGTCGGCGTGTATCCTCTGGGCCGGCCCGATGAGGCGCAGCTGGCGCTCGACCTCGAGCATGCGGTCGGTGCTGGCGACAAACGCCAGGGTCTGGTCGAGATTCTGCTTGAACTAGAACCCACGTGCAGGCCGTTTGTAACGGACCTCGGTCTATGTCGGTTGGTATTCTTATCACAACCCGAAGGGCACTGCAAAAGTACAGCTGAGATATCGCTGAGATACTAGATAGACTAGCAGTTTGATTTCCGTAGCAATCCGGTCATCTTGAAGTCTCTGCAGTGGCGACTCTGATTAGCAAATAGTCGTGTGCTTTATGAGGTTTTCCGGTCTTGGCGCCACTCACACTGTTTGCTGTATGGGGCGATAATCATGATCATTCCCTATAATCCGCCTACCTGGACTCTAGATTACCAGAGTTCGTGTGCGATGAGCTAGCGCCTTGAGAGAGAGTAGGAAGAGAGAGAGAAGAAAGAGAGAGAGAAAGGGAAAGCTTGGGTGGCCGGGTGTAGCTTAGTTTGACTCGGCAAGATAGCTAAGCTTTGCGACCGTGAGCATGAGAGTAGTACGGCGTTGGAGGCTCTTATCCGAAAGTAGCGTCCGGAACACCGAGAGTCAAGCCTCGACATCGTGCAAGCTAGGGTAGCTGAACGACTTGGGCACTGCCGTAGGGGTTTAAGTTTGCGGCTGTGCTAAGACCGAACGAGTAAAACAACCCAGTTCAAGTAAACGCATTCCCAAGCAGGTAGCTAAGACTAGGGTAAGCGAGTAGTCCGAGGTAAAAACTCGACGCTGAGCTTCTTTCTTACGCTCTCGAACAAACTTCGCGAGTAACCCAAAAATTATGTGCATCATGAAGGCGGGACGCACCTGGGGGTACGTCATGGGAGATGATTTTCTTACAGGCTTCCGCGAGGATCTTCGAGATCAGTTAGTTTGCATATAAGGGGCAAGGTCATCGAGAGAAGGGATATGAGGATGCGATAGACTCTTTGCGAATTTAAAAAGACGAGAAAGCTTAAAAAAAAATGCAAAACGTTTTATTCTTTGTTTTCTATCTCTGTGCTCCCCTTCCATCACCGCCTCCAAGGCCCAAAACTGCTCGCCGTCAGGTAACCCGGCACGGGCGTCCAGGTACGCCTCGTGGCCGGGTTTACGCAATGTACCGACGATGCTCTCCCGCCAGCTTCTTCCGTCTACTCCTGCTCTGAACACCCTCTCTCGCCAAAGATCTGGCCAGATCTTCGCGAGGAGTCAACTGGCGCGAGTGGGATCACGCCTCCTCCGGTTAGGCGCGGTCCGCGGGCGCGGGGGTCTGAACCTCGGCCGCCTCCCGATCTTCCGCCTCTGGAGCCACCGCCTTCGGCCTCGTCACCGAGAACTCCGTAGCCTCCTCCTCCGTCACCTGGAAGATATCATGCCCCTCGACCTCAGCAATCTGCAGACCTCTAACGAGGTGCAGATCGGCTATCCCGTAGCCGTGAGCAACCAGTCTCTGCCTAATGGCCAACAGCCCGAGGAGGAGCCACCACGTCGGCTTTCTCCGCCTCATTCCAGGTTGCACGCCGACTCCAGAGGCGAACTCGGGCCGCGAGACCGTATCCGCCAGGTCCTCGATGACTCTCCAGACCGGCCACGCCGCCTCCATCAAGGGCGCTACGAGCGCCTCCACAATCTCCCTTTCCCTGACCAAGTGAGCGGGCGGTATGGGCTCCGGGCGCTGCTCCCGCGGCATCTCGAGAATGCGGCGCCTATCAAAGGGAAGCGAAGGGCCATTGCTGATATGACTCTTCTCCATGTCCCGCATCCACCACAGCAGGAAGGTGATGGCCTCGCCTCCGGCAGTCTTATCCACGCAGTCATACTCCCATTTGCCCAGCATGACCGTGAGGGCGCGGGCCTCCTGCATCAAGAGCACCCGCTCCTCGGGAGTAGTGTCGGTGTCGTCGCACGTGAGGACGACGCGCAGGCCCTGGTTCCCCATGTCTCGGAGACTGAGCTTGATCCTTCTCCTGTGCCGGATGAAGGCGGGACTCGTCTGCAGAACCACAAGGCTCTTCTCGAACTCCTTCTTGTCCAATGTGGGGTCGACGGGCCACTCGCACGGCCCGCACCCCATGGCGGCCGGTACGCCTGGCCGGACCTCATCCCACAGCCTCTGCTGGACCTCCCGCGGCGGTATCGGCCCGTAGAGGTCGATGCCGCGGTGGCTTGCCACAGCGGGCGCAGCTGGTGGCACTACGGCCGGGGGCTGGGACAGCTGGCTGGCCGCGTCCCTCCAGTGCTGGGTGACAGACAGCCTGGCGGTGTTAGCCGTCAGTTCGGCAATGCTGGCGTCACCACCGCCGCCTGCGCGGCTGCTGTTGCTACCGCTGTGGCCTCCACCTCTGCCACGAGCTCCTCCGCGACCTCCACCCCTGCCACGAGCTCCTCCGCGGTCTCCACCCCTGCCACGAGCTCCTCCGCGGTCTCCACCCCTGCCACGAGCTCCTCCGCGGATAACATCGCCGCCACCACCTCCGCCGCGGGCACCATCGCCGCTCTGGGCACCGCCACCACCTCCGCGGGCACCATCGCCGCTCTGGGCACCGCCACGACCGCCGTCACCAACCTGGGCGCCGCTACGACTCGTCTGGACACGCGACGGGCCAGCCGACGACTCGCCGCCGTCCGTGTACCAGATCGAGGTTCGCATGCCCCTTGGCGGCTCCATCTCCTTCGCCTCCTCCATTGTAGGGTTCGTCATTTTCGCAGTACTCCGAGTCGCTGCTTGCTTCGTTCCGTTAGTCTCTGGTCTACTCGTACGCGTCTCTGCCAATGGCACAAAATCGACACGGGCTGTAAAGATTAATCAACGCATCCGAGTATATACTACTTACCTTTGTTAAAGTCGCGCGAGGTTTTGAATCCCAATGTAATATTTGGGTTGCGTTGAAAGTAAGTGTTCTGCGAGTGGTTTGGAGATTCGTTTGAATTTGCAAGTTTGTAAACCAAGGCACATGCTAGCTAAGACGACCTCTCACCTGCGTTTCACTCGGCACCCAACCACAACTCAAAATGCGCTAGTGTGAGCGGCGGACACTGTGTGCCTAGATCTACAGCCCCTAGCGACCTAGAGGAGAGCTCATCCAAGGTGACCTTGGCGCGTCCGACCTCACGCCTATCAACGACCCAGCCGCTACGACTCTCCCTGCTACGGGCAGACATCGCCAACTGGCCCCGAGACGCTGGAGAAGCCGGGCTGCGCGACATTTTATCGCGCAGCCCCGGTGAGCCGAGAGGCTGCTCAATTTTACGGTAGCTATAACGTCGGCAGGTACAACGCCGCCTCTGCGTGTGGTTCGTCCGTAACTATGACGGCGGCTAGGCGTCGACACGCCTCGAACGTCTCGGCTGACTACATGATGCAGGCAAATACTTCGATCGTTGCTCGTGATCCGTTCATTGGCAGGCCACACCACCAACGATGTGACCCGTGACGACCACAGGGCTCGTTGGGCGACACGGGCTGTTACCCAGCAGACAAGCTTTGCGGATGGAGACAGACGACTACGGCACGGATGGCACGAGGCAGACAGCGCGGTGGTTGTTTCTGGATGGACAAGGCTCTACGTCAAGGTCTTGTCGTGCGGATGAGTTGTGGAGGGCAAGTCGCGTTCGAGTCGTGTGTGTCAGCGAAGTAGACTCTGCTGGACGAAGTCACCATAGAATAAGACCGCCGCCGAGTCGGGATTCCCAAGCCGGCCTGGCTTCTTCGTGGCCGAGTGAATCCTCGTTGGAGTGTCGTAGAGCTATCCTAGCATGTGTGGCGGCCGTACCGAAGGGAACCGCCAATGTGCAAATTCCACAGGGATACAAGTGAATATCATGAAGTCTAATCCGTGAAAAAAAGGTACTTGGGTACCTACCTTGGTTTATTTCCTGCCTAGCCAAAAATGGGTAGCCCAGCAGAGGAAACAAACATTCGTAATTCAGACCAAAAGACGATTTCGCCAACCACACTAGGCAGTCTTTGATCAAACAACGGACACATCACCACAGACTCATTCTTGCCATGGCTGGAAAAAAATCCACTACTGCGGCAGGCAAGTCGCGAAGCGCTGCGAAAGGCATAGTGAAGAAAACGACTGAGTCGAAGAAAGGTGGTAGTGGCTCCGCAGGCGAGAAGGCAGCACCACGGCGCACACGGTCGGCGGGTAAGCGCGTCGTTCGTGAGCTCTCGGAGGAGAGGAGCGATATCGCCTCTGATGGGGAGGGCGAAGACGATGACTGGGCAGCTGAGGAGGAGGAAGCCGTCGAGAGCAGCGACGAGCGAGGCGCACGAGACGGCAGCGATGCGCAGCCTCCAAAGAAAAAGCGCGGCCGCCCGCCTCTGCCTCGCGACAAAGATGGGAAGATTATTCGCGACGAGCGTGCACGCGAGGAGCCGGAAGACCCGACTGCTCACGTCGAAGCCATTGCCGGGGTCACCAAGAAGGAGAAATTGGCCCTGGCGGATCAGGTCAGATCTCTTGGGGAGCTGAGGGATGGCGCGGGGAGGGCACTGGTAGCGCAGGTCGCTCTCGAGCCGGCCGTCTTGAAGGAGGCGAGGCGCGTCTTCGATGAGAAATTCGGCGCGGTCACGGACGCCGAATGGGAGACAATGAAAGGTCTGTCGCAGCGCGGTACAGGGGGCTGGTCAGATGCCGACGAGAGGGTGCTGCAGAGGTGCTGGGCGAACGACCCCTTCCGTGTCTTTCTCGAGGGCCGCAGCATGAACTCGTGGGCTAAACGGCTGACGCTGTGCAGGACGGTGAGCGCCCTCTACCGCAAAACACCAGAGGAGCTGCTGTCGCTGTCTCACAACCTCGGCTACGACTTCCGAGGCAACGCCGTGGTCTCGATTGGGGGCCGACAAGTGCCCAATCCTCTGTGGTCGAGCACGTTTTGCGAAAGGTTCCAGCAGGCCGCGTGCCACCCGTGGTTCCAGGGCAAGTGGATGAGGCTCGTCACGGCGATCAAGTACGCCGTCATCTGCCGCACGCACGATGTCCGCCCATGGGAGCCCGAACACCACGATATGGGGGACACCTTCATGCATCATTTCAACAACAGGCTCACCCAGATCGACGAGGACGAGCCGGATGCCTGGCAGGAGGTGCCGCTCCTGCGGCGGGCGGTGGCCGCGGCGCAGGCCGACGTGTTTGGGATGGTCGGGCGGTCGGACTGGGACGTCTTGTTCGAGAAGCTCGAGGAGCGCGCGTGGAAGCAGCTGGGGCCGGGACAGGAGCCGTTCGGTCGTGCGCCCGCGGACCGTCACCAGCCACGCTGGGTCACGACCGCGGACATGGACAACGTCTGGCTCGCCGTCTCGGCCACGCACGGGCAGTTTGGACACCCCGGTCCCTGGGATCCAGAGACGTGGTACTACGTCCTCAGGTCATTCATAGTGCCCCGACACCCGAATGGGACGGAGGGTCTCGTGCGAGTCGTCGTGAACGCGGCGATGGCAGATCGGAGGACGAGGGCTGTTGATGCGTTGTACGGCGTGGCGTTGTTGCGGCTGCCGGGCGATCCTGCGCAAGACCAAGACGAGGCTCTCCTTGCAGCGCTTCGCGACAGCAGGAGCGCCGCAGCCAGAGTGGGCTCAAGGCCACGATCGCGTGAGCGCCAGTCCATCCTCTCCCCTCGACGCCGCTTCGCGGGGTGGGCCTCAGGGAGCAGTGTCGACTTGGGTGCCGGGGAGCGGGAGGACGACGAGGTCGTTGTGGGAGACGACGAGGTCGATGTGGGAGCCTACGGTGTCGTTGTGGGGGACGACGGTGTCGTTGTGGGGGACGACGGTGTCGTCGTGGGGGACGAGCACGCACCGGAGGACGATGCCGTCGTGGGGGACGAGCACGCACCGGAGGACGATGCCGTCGTGCGGGACGAGCACGCACCGGAGGACGATGCCGTCGTGCGGGACGAGCACGCACCGGAGGACGATGCCGTCGTGCGGGACGAGCACGCACCGGAAGACGATGCCGTCGTGCGGGACGAGCACGCACCGGAAGACGACGCCGTCGTAGGGGACGAGGGGCAGCTGGACGACGACTCCGTTGAGTCAGGCGAGCAGGAGCTGGACTCCTCCTCCTCCGATGCAGACGAGCAGGAGGCGTGGGTCCCTATTCCCTTGTCGGAAGATCCTTTGGAGCTGGCCACCCTCGATCAAAGAGACGAGCAGAGGGACCCCCAGGTGCTGTTATACTATAAGCCCCGGGGTAACGCGGACTCGGCGGAAAGGGCCGTGAAACGACCCCTCGCGCCGGACGCTAGTCCTGACCAGTCTCCTAAGCGCCTCCGCACCGCGACGCAGGCCGTGTCGCCGCCGGCGGGTCCTCCGGCCCCTGAAACCGGAGCTGAGTCTGTGCAAGACGCGCTGGGGTTATCGCTACCTCCGAGGGCACCGCCTCGCGCATCTTTCACCTCGCCTGCCGCTCCTCTCGGCCCGTCTGTCGTCCCTACCGAACCGCGGGCCATGAGAGACGTGGAACAAAGCCGGATGCTCCGCACTAGAGGGCCTCGTTCGAAGCAGAAGCTAGCCTTCGATGCAAACGCTATTCCCTTGGGGAAGCGACGGGGGGGGGCACCGGGGACATAATCGGGACTTATAGGGGACCCGAGGGTAGTTGCATAATCAAGACTAAGGTTGCTCTAGATATCTCTATCTCGCCGTGAATCCATTTTGGCCGGTGTCTGTCGTGTAACACGCCTCGCAGGTGCACTGGCTCCTTGCGCAACCGAATCACCGTCTCACTATTAGCACTTCATCTCATGCACGCCGTATCTACTAGTAACGAGCAGTCCGAGTCACATGTACGGCGTAGGGTATGTTGCGGCGTGCGCAGTGTACGAGTATATTTACAACGCGTCTCTCTCTACCTGTTTGTATCTGAAGCCTCCCGTCGCCACCGCCATAACCTCTATGCATGTGGCATCCGGAGACTCGCGGCACACTCGGTGCGCATAGTCTTCCGGGTGTTCGGGGATGCTTATGGCCCACCAACACAGCCACCTGCCCTGGAGCTCCGGTCGGTCGCCCTCTAGGAAGCTACGCAAGTTTTGGCGCGTCGGGGCCTCGTACCAGTAAGCCGTAAACGCCGTCGCCATAAGCTCCTCGATAGTCAGACCTCCCAGGAGTTCCACTGGCCTCAAAATCTCCATCCATTGCGCGACTTGCCGTACCGCGGTCGCCCAAGGCTGGTCGGCGCCGCCCGCGAGCCTCGCCCGCTTCGTCCCGTGAGGGCTGCTTGGGTCGGCGGTGGCATCCTCCCCTGCATCGCCTCTCTGTCGCTTGCCACGAGCGAGGCTCTGGCCGTCATAGCCCCTTGATTGCGCGACCTCGGGCTCGACAGCTGTGGTCTCTTTCCTGTCCGTCGCCCGAGCACGTTCCAGCTCGTCTCGCGACTTTGACGCCTCTAGGACCTCCGACGCCTTCTCGGAGAGCGCCTGCATGGAGCGACTGACATCGGCGACGTCTGCCAGGGCCTGTCCGTCTGCGGTCATCCTCTCGAGCGCCTTGCGTACGTCTCGGTCCAGCTCGCTCACGACCGCGGTCAGCTTGGCTGTCTGCTTCCCCGTGTCCTCGACGCGGCGGCCGGCGTCGCCCAGCGTGCCCGAGACGTCCTCCACCGACTCCCGTAGCTCGTCGACCGCGTCTACGTTCCCCCCGAACGTGGCCATCACCAGGTTCACGCTGTCCGCGATGCCGTGCGCAACGCCCACGACATCGTTCAGCCTGCCGTCCGCCTGGACCAGGGCCGCCGCGGTTGCCGCCTGCCGCTGGCCCACGACGTCGCGAGCGTCCGTCATGGCGTCCGAGAAGACGTTCAGCCTCTCGCACGTCGCGTCCCGGGCGCCCAGCACGGCCCCCTCCAGCGCATCGGTCGACGTCCTCAGCCCGGCGACCGTGGCGGCCGTCGCGGACATGGCCTCGCGGCACGACTCGCCGGCACTTGCCTGGGCGTCTCTGAGCTCGCCCATCGTGTTCAAGACACGGCCGATCTCGGCTCTGAGCTCCTTCAGCTCCTGGACCCCCGACTCGCGCCACTGCACGGCCTCGACGTGGGCCGTCCCCTTGAGGGCCGTGACCAGATTCTCGACCGATTCGGTCTTCCTGCCGGCCTCAGCCACGGCACTCCTGAGCTGCTGCTGCTCCGAGGTCCACTTCTGGGCATGTTTCTCGGCAGCCTTGGCATCGTCGTGCAGCTTCCGGACGTCCTCGACGCATCTTGTCTGGGCGGCGAGCAGCTTCTTGTGGACAGCTAGAAACTCTACCAGAACCCCGTTGTTGCGGACAGCGACGTCGTACGTCTTGCGGAGGGCCTCCGACATCTCCCTTGTTCTTGTCAGCACGGCATCCTGGCCGCCGCGCAGTTTCTCGAGGCCGTCTCTCAAGCCGGCCTGCCCGCTCGCGAGGCTGGCTGCTCCCTCGGCGACCTCTGACTGGCGCGCCTGCATGGTCGACAGCGTCCCCGCGAGCTTCTGATGCGACTCGTCCACGCGCCTCAGCCCCGCGTCGTGGCGAGTCATCAGCTGGCTCGTCCGGCCCATCTCCTCCCTGATGCCAGACACCGTCTTGGTCACGGTCTCGGAGTGCTCGCGCATCGCATCGCGCACGGCGTCTGCCACCAACCGCTGCACGTCGCCGAGCTTCTCCCGGGCCGCCCCGTCGATCTCGAGCTTCGTTCTCGCGGCCTCGAACTCACGCCTCTCAGACCGCAGCCGCGCGGCCTCTTCCATGTGTGCGGTCTGTTCCCGTTTCAGCCGCGCCCACTCCTGCTCCAGCCGCGGCCGTTGCGCCTCCAGCCGCCGGTTTTCGGCCATGCCACGGAGCTCCCGGAGTGCTAAATTGCCTTGTGCAATCGCCGACTCGCAGACAGCCTCGGACAAGGCATTGTGCCCCCGCAGCTTCCCGATCAGGATCTCAAACATCTTCTTCGCCATTGCGGCGGACTCGTCTTCCGCGCACTCCACCATGTCTGCCAAAGTGTCACGTTCTCTGCCTCTGCGAGCTGGAGTTGATGGCACCTTCGTGAAGTGTTCTGTGCATCCCAGAAACGCAGTGCTTGGGACGGTCGAGGTGGGCTCACGCGTCGTTTGTTGGGGCTGCCTGCCCCATCAGTTTGACCGCTCCTTCCATACATGTCATTCATGCCGGCAACGACGATATCGACTTGCTCCTGCCGTTCCTGGCCAGCGCGACAATTGCGGACTCCACATGCTTCAGGCAGCAGCCGCCTGCTCCTCGGCCGCACAGCTACCCGGATCAGCAAGGAGGGGGGCGTCGTTCCTTCCTATCCGGTCGAAGCACAGCAGGGGTCGCTTGCAAGGGATCTACACGGAGAGACAGAATCGAACGCGGGTGATTATGGTGGGAAGCCTCGTGCTACCCAGGGATGCAATGTCACGGCGGCGAGTAGTGTGGAATTCTGCGATGCCTTCCTGTGTTTCAAGCAATCAAGGCCGTCCGGGGGAAATGCGTGCGAGGCCACTCTACTTGGACGAGGTGAATCGTTCTGGATCCTGCGGCAGCAACACCGGGGCTGGCTGCACGGTGCCCCGGCCTCGAAGATGCGCTCTCACGAAAGCATGACAAAGACAGATCACGACTAGGGGTCACGGAAGTACATACGATGGAAGGGCACTGGTAAAAGGCATCTAACTGGGCTGCAATCACCTCGTTGGTGCTGTCTAACTAGCTCGTCCTGTTGACAGTACCTAGAACCCGTCCTATGGCCTCGCGCCAACCCGACCTGCTAACCAGCGCGAAGACCGCGTAGACCGCCAACGACGTCGTGTGTCCCGAGTCAACACTGCGCGGGCTAACGTCTGGCACTCGGCACATAGTCTTCGGTCAGCACATTCCTTGGAATCTGGAAGGTGATGTTGTGCGGCCGCGGCCTCCCTCCGACCAACTCAAAATGCGTCGTGAACGCATATAGTTTCTTGGCCCCGTTAAGAGCCGAGGTGAAGACGTAGTCGACGTAGTCCGCGTGGTCCCCGAGCTCCAACACGGCCTTGGTGGCTGGGTCAAACGCCGAGTACGTGCCGTCCTCGTTGCGGGTGACGCGAAACGACTTGTCGTTGAACGCATGGCCCAGAATGTCCCACAAGCGAGGCATGTGGTCGCTGTCGGCGAGAATCCTGCAAGACTCCTCGAGAGAGTCGATCTCGTCCGCGACGGTAGCAAAGGCCGGGCGGTCCAGAGGCGGCTGGACCTCGCCATCCTTCATCTCGTTCCAGACGACGTGGGCCACGTCGGGACGCAACAGGTCGCCCGCAGCCGCAGCCGTTCCCCTCAGCCTCTCCACGTTTGTCTTGACGAACGCGACGAGCAGGACCCACAGGTAGCCGGTCCGGACCATGTCTCCCATGCGGTGGCCCTGCTCAGCGGTCCGGTTCAGGTCGGCCAGCCAAGCTCCCGCCGCATCAATCGCGCCTCTGGCAAGGACGCCGGGGTTGCTGTCGACCAGCCGCTTGGCCTGGATGGAAAGCCACGCGAGGCGCACCAGCAGCCGCTTGGTCGGCCCGTGCTCCTGGTCGGCGGCAATGCTCAGCAGCACCGCAGCATTGGGAAACCTCCACCACGTCGGCCGGTGCGAGCAGAAGCGGAGCAGACGCATGCCGTGCGGCCGGCTGAGCTTGATCCCGTCGCCCCGACGCCGCACAATCCGCACGTGCAGGAGCGCCTCGACCGTATGTTCCACCAGCTCCGCATGGGCCGCCATGCCGCGTATCGGAAGGTCGGTCAGCTTCCTACCGGGCCAGAAGATGGCCATCCAGACGACAAAGGTCGTGATGTTCTGGGTCAAGGCCGTCTGGACGGGTCGCGCCTGCCGCTCCGTCTCCTCGTCGTACAGCGCGATGATGCACGGTTGGCGCCGTCCCCCGTCGTCCGTGGCCGGGGCGCGCGCGTGCAGCACGTGCTCGTGCTGGGCAGCCAGCTCTCGCGTGGACAGGGTCCTCGTACCGCTCACGCTCAGCCCGGTCGCGAGATCGACAAACGTCTCCGGCGTCGCGGTCTGGTCCGAAGCGACCACCAGCCCAACCGTCCCGAACCTGACAAGCCCGTTCAAACCCACCGGCGGCGCGTAGAAGAAACACCCACGCCCGTCCGCGTCGGGGGAGTGGCGGTCAAGCACGGCCTTGCCGGGAGCATCGAGTCCCCCCCGCAGAGTCTCGGAGACAAGAACAGTACTGAGGTCGTGGTACGCCTCGCGCATCGGCTTGTTGAGGTTAATCTCGTCGCAAAACTCCGGGTCACGCATGAAGCACACCGTATCGCGTCCTGCTCTCCCCGCCGGCAGCAGCCTCAGCACCAACTTCGCAACCAGCCTGTCTATATCTCCCTCGAACGCGGCGGCCGGCATATAGCATATGTCCTCGCCGGTCATCGCGTGCTCGGCAGGCTCGCCGTAGACGTCGACGAGCGCGGCCGCGCCCGCCTTCTCCTCCAGCTGCTCCAGCATGTCGGACGGCAGGTTGTGCAGGCACATCACCGCCACACTCTGGGTCGAGAGGCTGACCCAGCCCGCCAGGACGCCCAACACCACCTCCGATTCAATCGACGGCCTAACCATGTCGGAGACGAGGATAACAGCCGATGTCTTACTCCGCGAGGCGCGATCCCACAGCGATTCAATTGCATCGATGGCGTCGAACCCGTCCAGGTAGGCCATCAAGCACCTATCGACGAGCCTCTCGTAGGTGGAGACGGCAATCTGTCCTCTGCCCGGGAGATCATCATTCGGCGTGACGACAGAGTCCCGCTCGTCCTTGGTCGCAAGCTCGAGCCGGCGCCGCGCAACGTGCGCCTCCGCCGTCGTCGCGGCGAGGTAGAGGAACGGAGCGGCCCCGCGCTTCTGCCGCGCGAATTCCCACATGGAAACAATCGTGTCGACGCAGCAATCGGAGAGCTGGGGACCGACGCGCAGGTAGGCAAGCGACGGCCCGCTGTCGCGCGCCTCGAGGATGCGCTCGACCTGCTCCGGCAAGCGATCCATGTCGATTGTCGGCGTGACTGATGTGAGGTTTGTGACGAGGCTTGTTTTGATATCCGTGCTTCTGTTCCGTGCTTTTGTCCCGTGCTGTTCCGCGCTTCTGTTTCCGTACTGTTCCGTGCTTCTGTTCCCGTGCTTGTGTTGCCGTGCTTGTGTTGCCGTGCTTGTGTTGCCGTGCTTGTGTTGCCGTGCTTGTGTTGCCGTGCTTGTGTTGCCGTGCTTGTGTTGCCGTGCTTCTGTTTTCCGACGTGCAGACGGGAGGGTGCAAAAGTTAACGGGAGTGTGCAGAAGTTAACCCTTTGGCGGACGAAGTGCAAACGCGCCAAGAATCGTCAGTGTCACGAGCAGCTCACCGAAGACCAAGGTACCTAGGTACCTCTACCTAGGTACCTCTACCTAGGTACACAACCCGGAATCCATTCACTAGACGATAAGCTGGAAGCTCCTGGTGTCTTGCCGGTCGGGCGGATTCCACCACTGCTGGGGATAATCTCAACCAAAACGAGACCATCACCAACCAGCAGCAGAAGAAGCCGCCAACAGACGCATGGCACCCGCAGGCCAACATCAACGGGCATCTAGCGGTAGTTAAGCCGTCATCACGTTAGTGCCGTCGACGCTCGAGAGAAGCTTGAGCAAGACAGCGACTGTGGCAGCGTACCCGGCCCTTGTCGGGAGTAGCACGCAACACCGCTTGTAAGCAAGGAGGTGCCTGCTGGGCAAGGGACTGCTTTGCAGGGTGGCTGCTTTGCAGGGTGGCTGCTTTGCAGGGTAGCTGCTGGGCAAGGAGGTGGCTGCTAGAGCTGATGGTTACATTACGAGACAGTAAAAGAGAGCACACGGATAGCTTGTAGATATAGGCCTCGGCCGTTATATGTCACATTAGCCAGGCCGCGTCACCATGCATGTCACAGGTAGGCATCAGTAGTGTTGGCGATTCCTTGGCATTAGCTAGGACGTGCGATGCGCACGAGGGAGAAGAAAAAAAACGCAGAGAACCCTAGCCAACCGTCCTTCGTGGCCGACCTTCTTCGCGGTCGCCGTGCCTAGTCCGCCCGCCCGCCAGCAACCGTCGATATCACGGCTTGGTCGTCGCCCACGAACGCTCGCACGACCTGCAGGGCTGCGACACGAAAGAAGACCTCCGCCGCCACTCCAGACACCTCGTCCGGGGCCATCCAGAGGAACGCGTGCGCCACCGGGTGCCAGGCAAGACCCGCGTGGACGCTACGCATCGCCGAACCGCCAACTCGACGACGACCTTGCCGCCCATCAGCAGCCGCGGCTTCAAGCAAGAGCTATGACGAAGAAGCGCGGAGCCAGATCAGAGTGTAGTAAAGAGACGGCAAACCCAAGGAAACACAGACCAACCGCGGGCAACGGGCATGTGTCATCTCGACAACATCTCGTCCTCGCCCTCACCGAGCCCACCCACTCCCTCCTACTTGGGGTCGTTTGAGAACCAGTCAGGGCCGTTCGACCTGGCCTCCGGATAGTACTCGCTGCGCTGGATGAGAGACACGTCCCTCGCCGCGTCAGCATCGTCCGTGTCCATCGGGTCGAACTCATTGCGTTGGGCCCGCGCACGCTGTTCGCGAGCACGCTCTTGCTGAGCCTCTGTGGTCAGCGTCTCGTAGTGCCGCACGTACCTCGCGTTGCCCAGGACAAACTTGACGACCGACGCGTTGTCCTTGAGGCTGCTCACCAGCCCCTTTTGCAATCCCCTCTGCCCACCATGGGTGTAGTCCCATGTCTCCCACCTCTGCGCGGCATCCTCGGTTGCCATGAACCGCTTCCCATCCTCGGGCGTCATCGGATACCCGCCCTCGCTGCCGAAGACCGCGGCATACGCCGGCCAGCAGTACTTGTCTGTCCAAGCCAGGGGGGGGATGGCGGCCCTCCTCTTGATGTAGAAGTGGTACAGCTGGTCTAGGCGCGCCCTGCTGGTCTCCCCTTCAAAGTCGGGGCACTCGTCCGTCTCATGCCCGAGCGCGTTGCATTTCGCGCATCCCGACACCTCGCCAGTCTCCGCCGACGCCTTGATGCAGGAGACGAGCTTATGGCCTGCACGACCGCAGTTGGGACACTTTAACTCGGCTCTGGCATGGGTGGCCGCGGCGCCGTCACCGCCGTCACCGCCGTCACCGCCACCGATGCCACCGCCGTCGCCGCCACCGCCGCCACTGCCGTCACCGCCACCACCGCGTCGGCGGGCGCGCCGTCGGCTACCGCGGCCGGTCCCAAAGCCAGGCACCCCCCCCAGAGGCCTCAGTGTCTGCATCTGCCGCACGATGCTTTCCCTTGCCCCTCCATCGTCCAACGCCGCCTGGGCCAACGTATATCTCTCAACAGAGGGCTCCAGCACCGGCTTGACCGCTATGTCGACCTTCCCTGTCCGGCTAGCTCTCAGCGCGGCATTGAGTAGATTGGACGCGGAGCTGTCGTCCATGTTGGCGCCCGCGTAGACGGTGTTGGGTTGCCCGTGGTCGTCGATGGGCACCATCGCCCGGGCCTTCTTAGTCACGCGACGGTTCTCGGCATCTAGGATGTCGAACCCGCCGCCCTGGCTCACCGCGATAGTCGCGTCACCCTCGTAATATTCGGGCGAGCGATCGCGCTTCCGCCCGGCGACTGCCACGCCCGCTGCCACGCTCGCTGCTACGCCTGCGACCGCGTCGCCGCGTGCCTCCGAGTAGCCACCACCCGCCGTCTTGACATAGAGCGTGTTCTCTATGACCGCCTTCCCGTTGGCCGCCTCGAGCCCCTCGACCTGCTGGGCCGGGGCACGTTTGCCATATTTGCGTCGGCGGCCTCGCGAGAAGCTCGCCCACCCCTCAAAGTCGCCGCCGCCCCCAGGATTGTTAGAATCGGCCATTTGGGGTGTGGCGCGATTAACTGTGTTGTGGTGGTTTGTTTGTTCTCTTCTGCAGTGATTGTGGTGGTTGCTTTTGAGAATTGTAGCGGTTGCTTTTTTTGAGTGTTGTGGTGCGAATGTGAGGTTGGCAAACTCTGAAAAGGCAAAGTCCCAAAGTGTTGCCTTGGCCACAGATCGGGTACGGTACGCAGAGAGTGAAAGTGTACACAGACGTTTTTGCAGCTAATCTCGACATTTACGCACCCAAACCTCAACCGAGAGTTTTCCTCGACCATGTACCCATGTACCAGCTGCCTATCTTAGGCTGGCAAGCTACATCACACCCGCACCGTGACTCCGCAAGGTACCTAGACCAAGGTCCGTCTCCTCGAGTGATCTCTCGCGTCTGTCCCACCCGCACCGTGACTTTGCAAAGTGCCCGTACCTGAACCAGCCACAGCCCCGTCTCCTCGAGCGATCTCTCGTGTCTAGATCCCAGCCCCTTTTCGGTGATCTCTCGTGCCCAGATCCCAGCTTCCTTTCCTCAGTCATCTCTCGTGTCTAGAGATCCCACCAACGCACCATGTCTCTCGACCCAATCGTGCCCACGGCCGAGATGCCGTCGATGGACGACACTCGCAAGACACTGCTCTACATGCTCCGGGGCAACCAGTGCTTCTTCGGCGTGTCCGCGATGATGCCCGAGCTCTCGCGGGCAGCGCGCCAGCAGCAGATCACCGCCACGGCGTCGCAGGCGGTCCTGGACCGCGCCCAGGCGTCGCTCGAGGTGGACATGCTCCTCCACACCCTCTCGCCGGATACCATGCAGTCGATCCTGGCCGAGACCGTCGCGTTTGACTTTCACGCGACCAGGCCGCGGAGACCGCAGACGTACAGCGGCAACCATGCCGGCGCCTACGTCGCCGCCCTGTCCATCCGTGGCCGAGGCGGCAGGTTCCTGACGCGGCTGGAGGTCGCCCAGCTGGTCCACTACCTGCAGCGCTACGTCGAGGCGTGCGAGCACTGGTGCGACAACGACGGATGGACCGGCGCGCCGGGCGAGGCGGCGCACAAGGAGGCGGTCCGCGCCGTCGACGGCCCGTGGATGAAGAAGGGCAAGGAGGACCCCGTGTGCGGCAACAGCCACACGCGGTGCGACCGGATCCGGCAGCTGGCGGACATGCTGCGCCGGCGCGACGACCCGGCCCTGGACCCGGGCGGCAACGTCCCGCAGAAGCAGTCGCCCCTGATGGTCGGCTGCAGCAGGTCCATCGTCGAGCGCGTGCCGCACCACCACGCCATGGAGCGAGGCCCGTCCCAGACCACCTACACGTGGGCGCTGGTCCAAGCGTGCATCGAGCGCTGCCTGGGGCTCCCGGTCGAGGTCTGCGCCATCCCGGTCATCGTGGCCTACGACAAGGAGCACCTCCCGCTGTCCGAGATCCTGCTAACGACCCTGTGCAGGTCGCTGGTCACCCAGCTCGGCTACAACGTCGTGCAGGGCGGCAGCGAGAAGGGCGCGGGCCTCGACTGCTCCTAGGGGGAGCAGATCCTGTTGAACCAGCCCTGGTTCGGAGAGAACCTGCGCAAGACGATGGACCTCATGCGCGACGCGGAGCGCATGCTCGACGCGGAGGACACCCTGCGCGCGCTGCTGCAGGAGGACCCGCACACCCTGATACGCGAGGCCGAGATCCGCCTCATCCAGATCGACAAGACCGAGTCGGAGGCCAAGGCCGCCCTCGCCAAGGCCGCGGTCGTCGACGAGAACAAGAAGTACAGGGACGGACTCCGCCTCGAGCTGCAGCGGAGGAACGACATGCTGACCGTGCTGGGCGCACTCGGCCAGCAGGGCGATCCCGCCGAGGAAGAAGACTAGGACACTAGGTGGACAGAAGGGTGCATTGCCGGAGCTCGCGAGTAGATTTCAAACTTTGCAACTACGCACCTGTCCCAAAACCGAGATGCGCCGTCCATCGATGAGAGGCAGACAGTGATGATATGTTCCAGCTCTGACTTTGCCAGACGCACCAGCCACAAAGTGAGATACCTATCTACAAACGAGAGGCACACGTGATGACATGTATTAAGCTTCACCCCAGTATCCAGCTTTGACTTTGCCAGACGCACCAGTCACAAAGTGAGATACCTATCTACGAACGAGAGGCACACGTGATGACATGTATCAAGCTTCACCCCAGTATCCAGCTTTGACTTTGCCAGACGCACTATGTTACAAAGTGAGATACGCCGTCCACGACGAGAGGTATGCACACAGTGATGACTATATATCCAGCTTCTAAATTTGCCAAACGGGCCATATCACAAACCGAGATGCCCACCTACGAACGAGAGGCACACGTGATAACCATGTATCAAGCTTCTGAATCGCATCAAGCTTCTGAGCATGCCAAACGGTCCATGTCACAAACTAACATGCCTATCCACGAACGAGGGCACACAGTAATAACTATGTATCAAGCGTCTGAATTTGCTAGACGTACCATATTACAAAGCGAAGTGCCCATTCACGAACGAGGGCACGCAGTGATAACCATATATCATGCTTTCTGAATTTGCTAAATACACCATGTCCCACAAACCGAGATGGACATCTACGAACAAGAGGCACGCAGTGATAACCATGTATGAATCTTAAACATTTGCCAAACGCACCATGTCCCACAAACCAAGATGGACATCTACAAACGAGAGGCACGCAGTAATGACTATGTATGAATCCTAAACATTTGCCAAACGCACCATGTCCCACAGACCGAGATAGACATCTACAAACGAGAGGCACACAGTAATAACCATGTATGAAGTTGCCGGACGCATCAATAGCAGCAGTACCGCAAGTCAGGGTTACTCGTTCCCTAGTTCATCAAAATCGGTCCATCTCGGTTCGACCTCACATTGCAAACCGATCACATATCCCATTTCCACGCAGCAGCAGCAGTAACACCAACGCGACAAGTCACATCCACTAAAGACAACCTCACCCCCCCCTCCGCCCACACCTACCACATGTTCTACAAAGCGAAATGCCCCATCTACGAACAAGAACACCGCGATGACTATGTATTAAGCTGTCTAAACACAGAGCTCGGGGGGCCTTAACACGGTTGAATCTAAGAGCCGCTAACACAGAACATTCTCACGTTTCTCCTAAATTCCCCATAGCATAAGCTGCATAGCCACAGCTTGCAACACTACCTTAGCGACAATACACTTATGATACTCGAGAACAGATACTACGAAGAATACGAATAATAAAGTAAGTTAAGTTACTCGATATTATATCGAACAACTTCGTATAACTAAAGATTCCTCGTTAAGCGACTTAAAGACTAGAATAGTTTAATATTATATTAAATAATAATATATAACTAAAGATTCTTTATCGTATTACTTAAAGATAAAAGTTACTTAATATTATATTTAAAGTTAATATTACTTTTTATATACTTAACTTTATAAAAAGATAATATTATATAATATTATTAAAATAATATTTATAATATAATATAATATAATAAAAATATATTTTAATATATTTTATTTTACTAATAAAAGAATTAAAATATATTTATTATTTATAAGAAATATATTTTAATTATTTTATATATAAAAGTAAAATATATTTTAATATATTTTATTTTACTAGTAAAATAAATAAAATATATTTTTTATAAATAAGAAATATATTTTAATTCTTTTATATATAAAATCGAAATATATTAAAATATATTTCATTTTACTAGTAAAATAAATAAAATATATTTACTATATTTATAATATATACTAAGCGTTATGTAAGTAATAACTAGCGTTTTAAAGTATAGTAGAATATATAGTTAAATAAATACTTATACTTATTTTTGTATAATAGCTTTTATTTTAACTTCGAAACTATACTTTATATATATAAACTTAGAATTTATTAATAGTTTTACTAAATAAATTAAAATACTCGATTATGTAACTAAAGTCTATTCTAAAGGAGTTACGTAATTGTTTAGTTTTTAATAAATCCACTTTGTAATAAAAACTAAAAAGTCTAAGTTAAAGGAAACTTTAAATTGAAAAACAATGTTTTTAGATTTTTATTTAAAGCTTAGAAAATACTCTAAGCGAGAAATTAATTGTAAAACTATCGTAACGATTATAAAAAACTACTTCCGAGCCTATTTTACATATTATTATAAACTACTACTTTTTCGTACTTACGTTCTTCTTCGTAGGTATACTTTTCTTATCCTTCTTCGGTATAGTAAGAATATTATTCTAAGGTATATTTAGCTTTAGGATCGCTCTTAGCGAGTATAAAAGCTACTCTTAGTATAAGTTTAAGCGTAGAATTTCCTACTATAATTCCTTTCTCTTTAATAAAGCGATATTTATCTTTAAATCGGCTTTCTACTTTGTAAAAGTAGCGTATATAGCTTCTCTAGCCTTAGAATATAGCTTCTTTTACTCTTTTATATCACTAAAGCTATCTTTTATACTATTACGCTTAGCTATTATAGCGGAAATAGTACCTTAAGTAGCTTTAAGTATTTATAGATAAGAATAGTTTTAAATTACGTAATAAGTATAACGTAAAGCTCGTTTACTTAGATTAAAAGTTAAAAATAATATACCTTTTAGCGTAGAGTAGAAAACTTACTAAGAATCTTAGTATAAAGTATTTTATCTTTCGTTAAGTAATAGCTAATTCGATTTAAGTAAATCTTATATATACTAATTTCGCCTCTTTTTCTATCTTAGGAGTCGCTTCTAAAAAGGTTAGAGGCTAAGTTTATAGTAGCGCTAAGGAACGCTTAAGATAAGTCTTAAATAAAGTAAATTAGCTTAGAATCGCTTTTAAAGTAGATTTCTCGTACTAAATAGGCTAAGAATAACTATTAAGGAGTAAGTCTTACTAGTAAATTATTAGCGTTATCTTCTTTAATATCTATCGTAGTAGCGTTTACGCTTATATTAGTAGTAGCCGAAGATGCTATTAGAGTTAACTTAAGATTTCGGAACTCCTTCGACGAGACTTTATTATATAGTACTTAATATTATTAAATAGCGATTAAAAGGAGCGATTTACTAGTAGAAAGTACTTACTTTATAATATTAGTAGCTTTAATTGTAATATAAAAGTTAAGGTTATAGAAAAGGTTAAGAATTTGTAGTTAAAAAGAAGCTAAGAGCGTATAATTAAAAAGGCTAGTACGAAAAGATAAGTATAAAAAGGTAGATATAAAAAGGTAAGCGTAAAAAGGTAGGTACGAAAAAGTAAGTACGCTTACTAATAGAAATTATTAACTAAAAGACCGAAATTAAACTAATAAAGAAACTACGTAAGTTAAATCTATAAAGGATTACTTTATAAGGTAAAATTAGTATAGTAGAAATACGTATATAATGTAGAAAAAACTAAGATTAAACTAACTAAGATAAAAGAAACTAATTATTAATCTAAAACTAGAGATTAAATTAATAAGAAAGACTTACGCGAGTTAAAGCTATCGAAAAATACTCTAGGAAACGAAATTAGTATAGTAGAAAAGTATAGTTAAG
>KV875094.1:3945502-4165987 GCA_001879275.1 Coniochaeta ligniaria NRRL 30616 | reverse complement strand
TCTTCAATCAAGATCAAGACCATTGAACCCTCATTTTGAAGTCTCTTATATGACCTTATCTATGGAACTAATGCCCACTTGCCAATTCGTTCAATGGGCTCTGTTTGATCAAGCCTTAAGACACCTATCTGCCTTGGAGCGGGAGCTTAGGGACTCCTAGTTATTTTTCCCTGTGACGCCTATAACCGTCCCGACTGGTTAGTGTATATCTTGCCTGTCAGACTTACACGTTTTCTATATGTGTGGTTGTGACTGGTGAGCTCTGTGCCCCAGCCCGTTTTCACTACTTCTTCCGTTAATTCTATGTTCCTAAGGTTAAGAAACTTAGTACCTTTAACGATAATTATTTCGTTATAATTAAATTAGATAGTAGCTATATTAACTTCTATTATTTATAACGATAAATTAATTAATAGCGTATCTAGTTTAGTACTATTAATATAAACTATATTTCTATTTAAAGAACTATTAAGGATCTTATTAATTACCTAAGTCTTTATCTAGTTATTTAGAGTAATAGCCTCTTCAACTAATATCTTAAGTATCGACTTTAATACCCTTTTAATTAAAGCTTTAAGCTAGTTTAATTAGCGACGTTCTTCTTTTTAAGTTTTCTTAGACTTTTTAGGTAGTTTACTCTTTTCTTTTTACGTATAAATTTTAGTTTCGAATAAACTTTTATTATAGTTTTAACTTTTACTCGCTTTTAATAAAATCTTATCGCTCTTTATATAAATAATACTAAGCTTACGTATACGAGCTATTTATATTAGATATATTAGGCGATTAAATTAGTAGTAAATAAGTTTTACTATCTCTTCGTTATTATCGTTTAGCTTCTTAATCGATAAATAAGTATCTTCGATAACTTCTTCTACTTTTATATATTAGAGTATTTAGTCTACTATTTATCTCTTAAATATTATATCTATTCCTCTTTAATAGGCTATAAACGAAAGAACTTCGCTCTTAAAAGCTAGTTTTAAAAGTACGATAAATTCTTTATTTTAGATTTCCTATATCTTCCGATAATAGATCTTAGGCTTATTAACGTATATGAATTTTATTATAGAGAGTATATACGAAGATACGTTCGAAGGTATTAGCGATATCTCTCTTTTTTATTATATAGCTTTCTTAACTTAAAACTCTTTATATAAGTCTATTATTAATAAGTATTTTCTATCTCGATTATACTACTTATAGAGTATACTAAACTCTAATTCGTAAGTAAAGTACGTATCTAAGTACTTCTACTACTATTGTATATTATTAGCTACGGCTATAGCTAGAATTAGAGCCCTTTACCTTTCGTAGTAATCTTTTCGAACGAAGTACCTAAGGATACTTCTTAACCTTTCTTACTCTTCTAACCCTAATATAATATTTTTCTATAAAGACTAATAGAAGATATTTCTAATTATAAGTTCTTAGGATAGATTATAATCCTTAACCGAGTAGCTTTTAGCTTCGTAGAAAAAGTAGCTAAAAAACGATATACTTCTTTTAAACTAAGTTTAATTCTTCTAATAACGTTCTTTTTAAATATTATCTTTATACTAGTTTTTATTATACGATTATTTATTCTTATAGCTTTATTACTAAGCTTAATATTAGGAAGATAAAGTAGACTAAGTATCTCTAATAGCTTAGCTATTAAATACTTATATTATTTATCTAATAAAGATATTATTAGTAATTTATAAAACTCGTTTAAACTTAGTAAACGTAATCTTTAATTCTCTAATTTCGTTTATAAGCTAGTTTATAGTATCTCTTTAATTAATTTACTTTATAACCTTTATTTATTTAGCTTTAGTTACTTTATAAGGTTTATAATTAGTTTATTTCGTAAGCTTATCTTCGCTAAAATCTAATAATATTCTAAAGTTAGAAAAGTCGTTTTCCAAATCTAAATTATATACTTATCTTCTTCGAGTCTTAGCTTTAGCTTTCTTTTAATTAATTCGATCTTTACTTTTTTTAAATTTCTAATATCGTTTAGACTTAGTTATCTCTTCTTTATTATTAAATTTATCTAAATTTAAATTAGCTTAGTATTAGCTCTTCTTAGCGATTTGTTAAGTAACTTCCCTTTTATTATAAGAATAGCTAATCTTAGCTTTATTAATATCTACTATAGCCTTTTTAAAGGCTTTAAATAGATATATCGAATACTCGGTTTAAGTTATAATCTTAATATCTTTATTATAGTTAAGGAAATAAGTATTTATCTTATCTTTTTACGACTTAAGAAACGTTTAATATACCTTTTTATAGAAACTATAACTTTTAGTCTTATCTTCGGTTTGTTCTTTAGCCGTAGCCGCTTTATAAGCTAGTTAGTTGATCTATTCGACTATATATTAAATCTCGTACAAATTATTAAAGAGTTTCTTCTTAACGAAAACTTTATCGATAATATCTTTTACTTATTCCTAAAGATCTAAGAGCTACTTAATATCTTTAAAAGCGAATATCTTTTTTAATAATACCTTAGTCTCTTCTTAGTCCTTTTCTTCTTTAATATAAGAGGCTACTTTTATATATTATTCGTCGTTAGTATTTAGTAAAAACTATTTACTTAAATTATTAATAACGTTATACGTTTTTGCTTTTACTTTAAAGCGTTTAAGATAATTAATAATATTCTAACCTTTAAACTTAGTTTTTAAGCGAAGTAGAGTAGTTAAGCGTTACGTTAAAATATCGAGTTTTACTTTAATTAATTTATTACTAAGTTTAAGTTAAGTCTTCTTACGCTAAGAAGGAAGCTTTATCCTCGAAGAATTATTAGACTAAGCTATATTTCTTATATCGAGAGGTATTATATTTCTACTATATTCGAATTCTCTTTCTAATTCCCTTAGGTTCTATTTAAGTTTTTATCTCTTTTTTAGATTAAATATATAATTTTCTTTTTTAATATCTCGATAAATAAAAAACATAAGTTTCTTTTACTTTATTATAAATAACTTAGTTAGCTTACCCTTTAATAACTACTTTCGTTTTCCGAAGATATAAGTTTTTCGTATTATTAGTTTAAATATCTTTATAAGTATAAGAAGAAGCGTCGATTCTTCTAAAGAAACGATAATTAACTTTTTAACGTATAATAGCTAATCTTCTTAGCTAATTAGAAGCTTTTATAATTTAATACTAATACTAGTTAACGATTTTTAAGTATTATCGTTGTAGTCTTCTATTAGCGTTGTTATAAATATAAAACTTAATATAGTTTATTTCGACGAACGACTACTACCCTTTTTCTTTTTTCTATTCTAAAAGCTATCCTTAGAAACTTTTATAATTAAAGTAAACTTTTACTTTAACTTTTATAGCTAAAACTTCTTATATTCCTACGTTTATCGTATACTTTATTTAATTTAAAGAATTTATAATTAGAATTATATAATTAAACTAATAGTAGCGATTAGATAATAGTTGTCTATATCTTAGCTATTTTATATATATTTTTTGAATTCTTCTTATAATTTTCTTCCGAATTTTCTACTTCGTTACTAGTCTTTTTAGCAATTTCCTTTATCTTTACTCTTTTTATCTAATCTCTACTTCTTCGTATTTACTTACTTATAATTTCTTTATTTAAGTTACTCTTTTTTTTATATATTAATCTTATTTCTTAGATTATCTTTTTATAATTATCTATTTTATCTTATTAGAGTCTTTGCTATTTTTATCTCTTTTCGCCCTTTACTTTTTCTTCTAACGACTTTTTAATTAAGGGTAATCGGTTTCGAATATTAGGCTCTAAATCCTATCTTTGAGATACCTTTATCGGCTATAATATCTTCTTCGCTACCCTTTTCTTAGAATCCTTTCGTCTACTCGGCTACTTTATACTACTAGTATATCAGTATCGTTGTAATTAACTTCTTCTAACCTAATCTCGATACTCCTCTTTCTATCTAATAATAGGAAAAGAATATATTTACTAAACTAATATTTTCCTAATAACTATCTATTTCAAAACTTTCTTAATTAGTACTTTAAAGTAGCTAATTTCCTACTAAAATTATTATTAAAAATAAGCTAAAGTATAAAGTTTATTAGTTATAACTATATATATAAAAAAGGTATAAGTTTAATAAGTAAAATATATATTAACTAGTTGGGATAATTATAAGCGTTATAAGGAAAGATAACTAAGAGTCCTTAAACTTTCGTTCTAAGGTAAATAAGTATTTTAAAGCTTAATTAAATAGAACTTATTAAGTAAGTTAGTAAGTAAGTATTAGTTTTATAGATAAAGTTATATAAGAGGCTTTAAAATAAAAGTTTAATAGTTTTAATTTAGATTAAAAACTACTCTTTAAGTTACTTATCCTTCTATCTACTTAGGTTTAATTAAACGAACGCTTTAAATCCTACTTAGCCGACAACTAGCTATAAGTCCTTAGTAGGCCTATATACTCTACTTCAACAAGTCTGTTCCTTTATAAAAGTCCTTAACTATAAGGTTAAGGTCTTCTATAAGGGAAGCTTTACGTAGTTAAAGGTTACGTAAAGTTAGAGAAAAGCAAGTAGCTAATCTAAAGCTAAAACTACTTCTATTTAACTATTCTCTTCTTTAACTCCTACTAAACTAAATAACTTTTACTTAACTAATCTCCTTTACTTAGATATAATCTTCTTCGTAATCTTTTTCAACTACTTAAACTATAACTTTAGTTTTACTTTTAACGAACTTTAGCTAAGGCGAAAGAAGTACTCCTCTTCCTTTATAACGTCGATCTTTTCGAAAGATATTAATTCTTACTCGAAGAAAACTATCGTCTTTAAGTCTTCGACTTTTATCTTATCGATATCGATTTTATTAATTATATAAGTATTATTATATAAACGTTTTTATATTAGCTTATCCTTTTTAAGTATTAGCGTTGTAATCTTAGGGAATTTAATAACGTTACTCTTCTTAAGCTTAGATTTAAAAACTTCCGTAGTAATAAGTTTAGCTACTATAGTAAATTTGTTATTAATAGCTTACGTTTTAGCTATTAGCTATTAAAAGAAGTTTAAATTAATTTTTAAAAGAAGAAGTAAAAGAAATATATAGTTTTAGAAATAAAGAACTACTCTCTAAGAAGTCGAAGTACTTATATATATACCCTCTTAGGAGTAAGTTAATTAGTTAAGGTTTTCTAAGTATAGGAAAGAGCTTATCGGAGAAGAGTTAGTATAGCCTTAGAGTTTAAGAAAGTTTATCTCTATTCGGCTCGCTTATCGATATAAACCTTAAAACCTACGTAGCTTAGTTTTATCGGCTTGCGCCTAATAACCTTTTTTTTTTTAGGACTGCCTCGTAGCCGTTAGCCTAGTACAAGTCCGTTTGCTATAATCCTTCTTAACCGACTTTGTCGTCGTCTTGATTTCTCCGTTGGGCTTGGTCACAGTAGTCGTCGTAGTCTCCCAGGTGCACCTGGCTTGAATCGTTAATCGACCTGATTCTGAAATGACAACCTAACAGGACTGACGAACATTGTGCAGATGTTAGAACTAGTCCTTAGAGCCAGGCTCGCACAGCGCGACTTGAATATGGGTATCGAGCGATAGAGCGAGAAGTGTCGTGGCTTGAGCGTTTTGCAGACTAGCAAGAGATATGTTGAGGATGCAGATACTTGGTATCTCCCGGTTTGTGGTAGTCGTGGTCTTCCTTTTGCATAGGGACCTGCAGAGGGCAAATAGATCAGTTACAGAGCCCGGGTATCGCAGATGGGTTGTTTGACGGTGAAGGTGGATGGATACCTTGCTGAGCTTCGTTAATGTTGTTGCCATGGCGTTACGTCGCAATGTCGGGCGCAGCCTCACGTGGTGATTGAGGAGGGCCATGAGGCTTCTGTGTGACGGTCGTACACAGTATCGTTTGCTCAGGAAGCGGCCCAATGAAAGCCCGGTACCCTGGTCGCGGTAAAGCCACGAGCGCTTCCCCCGCAGTTGACTCCGATGTACATAGGTACATGTAGTCATCGAGGCCTGCCGCCTACCCATATCGTAGCTGTTTTCCAAAGGACCCTCCCCAACATCCACCATGGGTCCAAATCTTACCTCTTTCCGCGATCTCCACTACTTGGCCGAATCTTTCGGCCCTGGCAGGCAGTCTCAGGAGCTAGACTTCCTATACACGTCCTTTGTGTGGTTTGATGCCGAAGACCATGCATACTTTGGCCAGATCGAAAAGCCCAAACTGCAAATCACCCTCGAGCAGATCTCATCTGCGCTCGAGCTAATTCCAGACCAAGACATATATCCTCTCGTGTCCGACGCCGAGCTGCCTTTAAGCATAGCATCAGATGAGCTTAACCTCACCCCTGGTGCGGAGCTCAAGGGCATATATATCAAACGTCCACCCGTCAAGGACTATGAGTGGTATAAAGAAGAAGACTGCGTATGTCTCTTGCCGGCAACGTTGCTCGAGGAAGCCGTTACGATACAGCGCATTGCCCAGCATGGACAGCACCCAAACCTCGTAAGATTTCACGGCTGTCGCATCCGCCGCGGCCGGATCACCGGACTCGTCCTAGATGGCTACGAGTACAACCTCGGCGAGTTTCTGAAGGAGGGCAAGACCGTCGACAAGGAGCGCATACTGGCCGGTCTGGATGCCGCCATCCGCCTTCTGCACTCGCTCGGCTGGGCCCACAACGACGTCAAGCCGGCGAACATCATGGTGAACGAGCAGACTGGTGACCCGGTGCTGATCGACTTCGGATCGTGTCACAGGATTGGGGACAAGCTGACATCAAGCCGCGGAACGGTTGGTTGGACGGAAGAGGGGGACGACTACACCATATCGAAAGAGAGCCACGACATTGCCGCTTTGGAGAAGATTCGCATATGGTTGGATAAACTGACGTTTCGATGAAGACTAGCATAGACAGAAGCTTCATAGCCGTTGGCACAGACGTTTCACATGCGCACAGAGAAAATATGAAAAGAAGAGCGAGAGACATAGGAAAGGGTAAAAAAGAGAACAAGAAAAAGAAGAAGCAAAAAATTGCTGCGGGCCCAATCGCGCGTGCAAGGGATCGAACTGAAAGCCAGGTCCGTTTGAAGTAGCGGGTATCTGTACAACAGGTGCACCCTCCGCCCGGAGGTCCAACCCAGTCGACCACTTGACCGGTACTGAGCTGAGACCATATTTTACTTCAAATAGGGCTTGCAACCACGGTCCTGTCACCGTGTCATTACGGAAAACTGTGCTTGGTGGTATCATATTAGAATACTGCAACGTTAAAAAGCACCGGCTTTCAGATTCGAGACCTAACTCTCGTGCGGCTACGCTATTCCCACCACTAGCAAGTCCAACATTTCCAAGTCACAGAACTGCACCACCAGAAGACTACATGCTTGAGCTCTGGCGAGGACATGACATGGCTTGATTTAAAATGACGACCTAAACATGCCTTACTAGACTCATCACGCAATACAGGGTCAATAACAGTTCTAGAAGTCGATCAAGGTCTATTACCTATTCCACCCATTCAGAGTTGAGTTCAAAGTTTCGGTCGTAAGGTTTTAGTGCTCTACCACAGACAGTCGATCCCGTAATCCCAGTGCATCTTTAACTTCTGCTCGTAGAACAACGAAGCCTTGTTTATTGATATTTACCTACGCTCAGACGCCCAATAAGATTCCCTTGTCGGTGCCAATACAAGACCAGTGAGAGGTGATACCTCGAATACCATCAGAAGCTCCCACCTCTACCTTAGTTTACCATATACCTAAGGCTGCGCAGCAAACACGCACACCAGGAAAACAGAAGCTCAGGATCATGTATGTCTAAGAGGAAGTGTTGGGCCACTGTGTTAAGGAAGCGCTTAGTTCTATTCCACGTACATGCGTTTGGTGCCAACCTCTTCTGGTATCTGCCTTTGGTATCAGGTAGTCACATATCACACGACGCTGCAATCTGTTTGTGGAAGAAGAATTCAGATGACGCCTTCCTTGTTGCGGTACAGTTATGTAGTTTGATGTTCTTCAGATGCGTCAAGAAAACAAGAGCTGGTCTTATCTACTGTGTGGCAAAATGAAGTAGGTCTTAAGCAGAACCAAACACTGTCATGTCGACCACTGCCCAACAAGAGTGTTTCTTCAATACGGTCGGTGTTTGATGTCACCCTTTGTTAGTTTGTACAAATAGGCAACTTACTGGTAGACTTTGCCTTCAAAGTAGTCGCCCATGGAGTAGTGTGAGAGCTCTGGATGTTTCATGCCTCAGTCAAGGTATGTGTTGACACATGGACCCTTTCTCTACCCCTTTCGATATGTTAGTCGCATATTACCACAGCTGACCAGTGTTAGTCGCATATTGCTATAGCTAACCATGTTCAAGTGCAAGCAGTTTCCTCATAAGAGTCTTGTAATAGCGTACTTGTGGTATTCTGTTCTTTGTGCTTGCTTGTGTCGACCAGAGGCAACACAACACTTAGAACGATCTGAGGCACAAACATTAGAAAGAAACACTGTTACTTCAGGTGACTGATATCGTGAAGAAAGACCTTAAATTATTATCGCAGCTGAAGGGAGACTCAGGAGGTATTTATATCTGCTGCTGATGCTGATTAGTTCCGTGGTGGCCTCCCAAGGTAACCGTCTCCATAACCAACACCAGCAAGATCAAAATTGTCCATCATTAGAATAGACTGCGACCAATTCGTGGAGATGACTGCCACAGTTAGCTGTCAAATGCCATTGGTGCCGAGAAGAACCGGGGCAGAACAGGGTCCGCTTTGATGCCTGGGCCGGCCTCGTCGTCGTCCAATTTCGCGGATCCGATTCTGAGATCCAGGCCAGACTATCATCTTCTGTAACATAGTACCGACTTGTACGGTAGCATACATGTCCCAGAGAATACCCTCTTCCTGGAATAGGGAAGGAAGTACCCTCGCTCTCGCCCTTGGCTGCGGATGCGACCCGCGTCGTCACCACACTTCACATCACCCATCACAAAATCAACCCGCACTCTTGCTGGCCTGCTAGACGCAGTGACGTGCCAGATTAAAGTAGAATACATACCTCACCGTCGTCCTCAATAAGAAAGTAGCAGCATTTGGCCTCGCGGCCTCGCCCTGGGCGTAGTCTAGACTGCCTCTCCAAAAGCCCTTGTGGATACCTGATTCTCTTTTCCCAAAGAGCAAAAGACGTGAGCAGCAATATGAGCCTCGCAGACCTTATTATCGTCTTTACCAAGCTAGGGAAGAAGGCCCCCCTGAATCGTAGCCTAGTCGTAGCCCTAAAACGACATCATCGCGGCCTGAAGAGCGAGGGGATGATGATGGTGATGGGAACGTCCTAGATCGTGCAATAGACCACAGCAATGGAAGGAGCAAACCGCGCATTAGCCCGCTTTTAGCTGCGTCTCTGCCTTACACCCCCTGCACGATCTTTTACCAGGCCGTCATTCTTGCCATCTAGACCAGCTTTGCTATTGTTGCAGGCCCTTCTATCCATCTCTTCCTCTTGCTCTTTGTAGCTCCTCAGGTTCTCTTCTTTCTTCTGCTCTCCCAGAGCTTATATATAGCCCAGACTTCCCATCTTTTCGTCCACTTCCTCTTCCTCTTCTTCCTCTCCCATATCCTCTTCTTCTTGGGTTCTCGACCATCTTCCCTGGTCTCAGCAGATCTTCGTTGCTTCCTGGTCCTCCTCGACATCTTCTCTTGCGGCGGGAAGACTCTCCTGACGCAAGGAGTTAGGGAATCACCGACCTGCCCGCCATGGACGCGTCACCGGCGAGCAGCTCGCTTGGCCCCCAGAGCAGCTCGCTTGGCCCCCAGGGCAGCTCGTTTCAGAGCAGCCACCCAGACCACAGAGACCAAGCAGCTCAGGCAACCCATCAAGCAGCTGGAGAGCTGTCCAAGGACCGCGGCATCTTCCACCATCGACAACGACGACTGTTTCAACGGGTTCGACTCCCACCATACACCACCGCCACCCCATCCGTAGTCGTCGAGTCGACGACCTGTTGCCGTCCAACCGACGCCGAGGAATAGCACCACCACCAGTGAGTCTCTCGAGCCATGCAGACCAGTGTCAGACCATCTTGGCAATGCTAACAGAGTGTTGCAAGCAGAAGGCCCAAACACAGACGCCTACACCCACAAGACTATACATCATCTTGTAAGATAACAACCATTGCCACTCTCTCGAAGTCCAAGTCCGCTAACAAACGATAGTCAAAATGACTGATACCAAGAACATCAACTCCAAGAAGGCGGTGGCCAAGCGGGCAGAGGTACAGGTAAGTGGTGTCTTGGCCATCTTAACCTTGATTTGTTCGTCCTGACACATCATCACAGCTGCGCCCGTTGAGCCGTTCCATGCTCGCCATGGCCATGGCGTCAGAGCATCGATCAAGTACTGGCGAAGTTGCCCAGCAGGGCCCGGCTGACTGTGACTCCTCCGCCGGTTAGGGGGGAGGCTATCTCGACAGGCCGCCCACCATTCACTTGGTGGGCTGGGCTGAGTAGTTGTCCCTCTGCTGAGTGCGGTACTCGACGACGATATGGGGTGGATCCGAAGAGCCTTTCCACGTCCAACGGAGAGCATCGACCTCCCAGCTGGTGGCTGCAGCTGACGAGGAATACCAGCCAGGCACAGCAGCCAACACGGGCTCCAACCAGACTGGAGCAACGTCGAGGGCCACCCACCATTTACTTGGTACGTTGGCCAGACTTGGTCGTCCCTCTGCTGAGGGATGACACTCTCAGAAGCAGCCTCTGTGGCCGGTCACACCCCCGCACAACTACAACGTACTCGACTACTCCAGCCCAAACGTCAACATCATGTCTTTCCCACCGGAAACGACGCAGACCCATGCCGGGATGCAGATATCGGTTGCGAACGAGCATGACCATCCGTTTCTGTCACAGCCTTATGACCACGTGGCTCAGGTCTGGCCACGACGGCCAGGAATCACCCTTACCCTTACCCCTATCTCTCTCCGACGACCATGACGGCCCCACGGGGCGACAAATGGCCCGGCCAACTCGACCATCAACTTTGGACGGTCGTCGTTCCCGGCCTCAACGATGAACTACGGGACTCCTTATCTCTCTCCGTCTCCCCCGACTGGCAGCCAGGCCCCTCTCAGCCAGGCCTGCCTGCTCCCCATCAACGAGGACAGGCAGGCCGGCGGGGATCACAGGATCCTGCTCGGATATTGGAAACACCCCAGCGAGGAAGAGTGGTCAGTTGAAGAACGACGCCAAGAATTTCTGGTCACTTCCTCTGGAAGCTCTGCCCGACACTCGACGATTCTGGCAGTCGCATTGTCATGGAACTTCCAGGTGCGCGTGATCAAGGCGAGAGACACCCCTGCCACACATGAACGTATTCGAGAAGTTTGCTGACAACGATGACAGGTTTCGGGTATCACAAGGATATGTTGGGGGCCATGATGGAGGCCCCCCCCAGCAAGATGTAGACACGTGCACGAATGAGTCGGGACCAGCCTCAAGTGGAAGGACATCAACGGTCTTCTGGTGTATGAGTATCGCGATTGAAAGTCAACGATATCCTGGAATGCCAGGTGGGTATCTGCTCCTGCAGGTCCACGACCAAGAGTTAGAGGAGGAATAGAGCGAAGTGACGCGATGGAAATTGAGGATGCATCGCCCGACGGATTGATCGTCATGTGTGGCACAGACACAAAGTCGATCGGTGAAAGTGAGGGAGGTCGGATGGCGCGGCTGGTCGTCTGGGACACGGATCCTCCTCCACCTCCGATACTCTGTATGATGGATACAGTGTAGAGGAAATGGCTGCGAGGGTCCAGGCCTTGACGGACAGGAGCCGACCATCGCTCGCGGCATGGCATGGGAATCTAGACAGATTTGAGTCTTGACAAATGTATGATATTTCTTCCAGCCGGGGTTCAACCCCTAGGCCCTCGACATGTGTGATATATAGCTCGGACATAGGTTAGTTCTTGGGCAATCATCTCTTATCCCTCGATGTTCTGAGACAAGACTTCAGGGGCTTCACCAGAGCTTGATGAAGACACGACTTGTGGTTGATGCTAACTTCGATGACAGAAGCTCAACCGTGCTGAGGCACTTATCGAAAAGCGAACACCAACGGAGTATGGCGTGGTCGCCAGCCAACTCTTCAACAAGATTCAGTCTTCACAACATCCTGTCGCATCTGCGGACAACTTCCCTCCGACCATACGTCGGTGGAATCATAGTGACGATCTCAAGAGGTGCGCAGTGGCAGGCCTTGTCAATCCGAACAGTCGTCAGTAACGTCCCGCTGTGTCGTCCTCCACAAACGCAATTCGGAGTTCTGGACTGTCGTTATGTGTCCTTTCATGTGGAGATATGGTGGTGCAAGTTCATGTCAGCCACAGCCAGGGCGCCGACCATCCACAGCAACCACACCACCGAGCTCAGGTGGTCGACAACACGGTGGAATACAGGGCTGTGACCACACACGCCCGGGTTTGCTTCGAAGCTGTATTTCAAACCCGCATGTCGGATACCCTCCGGTTCGCCGATGTTTTCCGCGCCATGTGCATGAAACACTGCGAGAAATGCAATCGCGCCGGACAATACATACACCTTCCGACCCTGACACGGTGTTGATGCCAGCCACCGCCAGGACCGACAATCAACAGCAACTTGAATGACACCCAGGCTCCAGGTTCTCGCGCTCCATACCCTGCCACTCCAAGTTTTCACCACTTGGCTCCTCGACCATGGACGACGGGAACTGCCCCGACAGAAAGCGGCCACGAGCACGGCATCCTGCTTACCCTCCCCCGGTATTGGAACGCAGGCGGCCGTGTCGTCTAGGAGGCGAAGGCCAGATATGTACGCCATTTCCACCCAGCACAACTGGGTAAGTTAGTGTTATCCCAATTGTTATGAGGTTGCTAACAGTGAGTAGGGGGCAAAGTATAAGTTTGCTGTCGATGTACAGTCAAAGGGCTTTGAGGAAGCCCCAGATACCATCCTCCAGGCCGTCCAACAACTCAAGTGGGCTGGAACGTCTGCTGTTCCCTTGGCATCGCAATTCATCACTGATGGCTGGTACATCTGCCCCGAACTTCTTGCAAAAAAGTCGAGAAGTGGACGCTTGTCACTATCGATCAGGAGAAGGAGTTGTCACTCCTCGTACCCGAGACGTTCTGGGACAGGGCACCAGTGCCGAGGACCATCATCCGAGAGCGCAAGCTGACGTTCAATGATATGGGGAACGGTAATGACTATTGACCTCCGCAGGTCTTGAAGATATCTTTCTTCCACTACCTTTTCCCCCAAGACCACAGACCAGCCGGCACGATGGGTGGCGCTCTGTGGACAGCCCCGGAGGAGGACTACTTCTGGACCCAGGTGGTCACGAATTCCGACAAGCGCCTCGGATGTTGAGAGAACTTGAAACAAACTCATTGCAGACCGGTTCGAGCCCGTGTCAAGCTTTACACCAGCGCACGCTCCCACGCCTATATATCGATCATGATCAGAGCACTGTAGACCGGTTCGAACCCGTCTCACCCCCCTACACCAACGGCACTACCATTGGACGGCGGTTTTCCCCGTGAATTCTAGTCAAGAACCTTCGATACTGTCTTGGATGCAGAAGGCAGTTGCAAAGGCATTCAATGCCACATTTGGTCAGGAGATCACCCCCAAAGGTGTCCGTAACCTGAAGGCCAAACACCTGCCCTTGCGAACGAACCACAAATGGACCCCGGAGCAGGTGGCCTTTGTCTTGAACGCCGCTGGAACCACCAACGAGGTTGCAGCAGCCTATAAGACCGGATTCAACGCCGATATCAACAAACGCAAAGCCGCCCACTCTACTTGCACGCCCCTATCCAAGAAGATGAAGGACAACTATGATCCTGGGGCGCGGGTGAGACTGGTCGACTGATCGACTGGTCTTCGGACGTTCCCGCCTATGGCATGGCATTGCAGAGCGTGTGCTTCTAGTATCGGTTCCGGAGCGGACGGAGACGCGCCTGCAGCCGACTTGAGCAAGATGTTGGAAGCCGCGGAGCTTACCACAGAGCAGCGAATAATTCCATGCAAGCCGCCGATTACAAGGCCGCGGATAACAACAAGGCCGCGGATAACGACAAGGCCGCGGAGGCCCCTAAGCCGAAGCACCGCCGACGATATGCCGCATCGCCATCCTACCGGATGAGTCATCGAGGTATCCGGGTGGCTGGTGATGCGGCATATGGCCCATTGTCTCGTCGTCGAGCACCGGATGGGTCGGCGAGGAATCCGAGTGGCCGGAGAATATGGCCACCAGCCTGCCTACCAAGGTCAGGAAGAAGATAAAGAACGGAACAGACTACTTCCAACCAACAATATACCTCAACCCGGACTGGGTCTACGTCCACCTCCTATCCAGCTACCCTTGCCCTCGCCATCGCAATCATCGGGAGGGGCGAACGCTCCTGTTCGCCGACCTGCAGACGATGACGTTCATGCACGTCGACACAGACACCTCACGCCTCAAGCTCCCCTCGTCCCCCACGGACTTCGAGCTGCGCAACGAGCGCCACGACCTGCAGCGCGTCCACGCGCGGCCATAGGGCTTCGAGCTCTTAGAGTCCGACCCACGCCCGGGCGTAGACGACGCCCTGACCACGCTGTGGGTAAAGATCAACCCGCTCGACGCGCGGCGCAACTTTCTGTCGTTCCTCACCTCTCGGGGAATGTACAAATTGGCACAGCCACTCCTCTACCGCATCATGGCGTACATTCCTCGGGTGGTGAGACACAGCCGCTTCTCTACCGAACCATCTCTCTCTTAGATGAGGAGACGTGGTCGACCTCTGCGTGTTGGAGATTTTCGCCCCAGAATGATGTTCGCCCTGTCTTTCAACAGGTATTCTTGGGTTGTCGAGCCACCGCAGTCTATGAAAGACTTCATCTCGGAGCGGTCTCGTCAAATTGGGCACTTCTACACGCATCTCGTCCACATCATCACACAGTCACCCTCGACTTAGAGAGTAATGAACATAACCAAGAGCTTTAGGAAAGGCTCTGGACTACCATCGCAGCTGGGGCGAGTACGCGTTATTACCCGCAGCACCGGATTTGGGAGAGACCAAGGGGTGCCCTCTGAGTCCTCCTTCATCCTGGAGAGCGTGTTCTCGGCGCTCGAAGATCCAAAATTCGAAACGTGGATCTACTACTTCGACCCGGGGTTCATCCTCCTCGGCGGAGAAGTCAACTACGACCATGTCCACCGGCGGCAAAGCGTCAAGTCTGTTTGGAAGTTTCAGCCTGAGAAAGAACAGACTGTCGTCCAGGAGCGGCCTCCCATCTCAGGACATTATTATCTTCTCAGGTAATCACAGACTGAGCACTTCGGAATCTCTCCTCCTATGCTAACCATGTCACAGGTACCACGGTAGAAGA
Source organism: Coniochaeta ligniaria NRRL 30616 (assembly GCA_001879275.1). NCBI lineage: Eukaryota > Fungi > Ascomycota > Sordariomycetes > Coniochaetales > Coniochaetaceae > Coniochaeta > Coniochaeta ligniaria. The sequence continues at coordinate 4,150,592 of KV875094.1, read as the reverse complement.
CCAGACCTTCTAGAGAGGTACCCAATACCGAGTGGCCTCATCGCTTGCATAGCCAGGGGGGGTGTCAAAATTCCCGACGAGGTCTCCTGGGGATGGAGCCATGATAAATGTCGATCGACTATTTTGTTCCGTCACCCGGTGCACCTCTGGTTCTAGGCCATGTGGAAGCAGAGCTAATACTTCGTTCAGCTTTTAGGGTAGGAACCCACAAGGCAAAGGGCAAGAAGGTAGCACGGTGGCCCGCACAGCCAGTTCGACTCTGGCCATACACCAACGTCCCCTTTATGGGTTCGATTTCCAATCATACACCACTGTGTACCCTCCCCTGAGAGCCGAGACGCCATCGCCACCTCTTCTGGGTTCGATTCCCAACCAGACTCCATCGCGATCCTGACGCACTGCGACCCTCCACCACCATGCGCTCCCCAGCCTTCAAAAAGGTCGTAGAGCAAGTTTCGTGGCACAACGACGAGGAGATGGCAGGCGTCATCTGCTTCGCGTGGAACATGGCCAAGATCCACGGCGCCGCCCAACCAGGAACCCGGAAGTTCTTGCAGCAGATTCAGGACATGATCCTGACCCATTGTGACCCTCCGAACCCCCGCAGAAAGCCCATGCCCGCGGTACGTCATCGGGCTCATCTGCTCGATCGACATGTTCTTGCTGGATCTGATGGCAAGGAAAGGCGCCGTCAACGAAGAGATAAGCCGGGTGAATTCCCCAGCGCCCTGAATCTGGCGCACATGCACCACCTAAAGCAGGTGGGCAACGTCCGCCTGTGTAAAAACTGGCAGGAGAAGCGAGACGAGCTCACACCTCTTTGGAATCTGAGAACGCCGACGCCAACACCACCTTGGGTTCGATTCCCACCAAACGCTATCGAGGCACGTGTTCCGGAGGACCAGGCATACGCCACCAAATCCTGGCACTTCTGACACCTTGCCGAGAACACGGACCTTGGGTGGCGTACCCCGTACGAGAACTGGGATCCAACTCAGCAGCCATGCCACAACAGTCCAGAGAGGAGCTGATGCAAGTCTGCCCGAAATGCGACGATGAAATCGACTACGACAGGGAGAATCTCGGTTCCCTGACCCTCATCTATGAGGCCATGGCCGAGGGTCCGAGGGCCGGCCTGTTGTCCTTGACTGTCCAGCATAGCGGGCGCCAAGTCATCCCAAGCTGATCGAAGGACCGGGTCCATAGCAACGCCACTTTGCCCAGACGAGTAGTCCCTTCTGCTTTAAGGCCGCGGTCGTGCCCCTTCAATGGGGTTTTGGCCGCGGCCACGCTTAGCGGGCGCTCGGCCAGGTCCAGGGGGTGCGGTATACATATCAATACAAATTGCATCCCATGTAAGTCGCCATTTTTCAGAAAGATGAAGAGGAAGCTGACAACTTTAGCCCCGACCTACCCCTGGGGGCCCTAGGGACAAGAGACTAAGCGGCGTCGTCCAAGCTTATCTCTCACAAATGGCACCTGTTGCATTTGGTGGCCATAAATTCACCGGATCAACCGTCCCCGGCCCTTTCACTAATGCCTATCTGGCGGTGCCGGCCACATGAGCCGTGATGACTTCGGCCGGGAGTGCCAGCCACTTCTGGCGTGACTGCCCATAACTGAGGATGGGGTGGCAGGCAGAGCATCATAGCCTGCCTGCTGCCTATTGCACCGATGTGGCTAGAGTTCGATGGGGGGAAAGATCAAGGCGGCCGGAAATGGCTATCAATCTGAGTGGAAGCAGGCATGCCTACAGGGCCCAGGCCGTCACCGTTGACGAGTCTGCGGCTGACTGCGCGCTGGCATACGGGAGGGGAGAGCATGCCGACCTTCTTGTCGACAGACTGTGTCTTTCAAAACCCCGCCTTGTGAACGTGATGTCGCTGAAGGAGGACAGAAGGCACCTCCTGAGATGATGGACCGGCTGGGCAAAGAGCTGAGAAAGCAGCGTGCGGAGGATGAGAAGGAGAGACGGCGAGAAGCGGAGGAGAGACAGATAGCAGAGGTGGCTGATGTTCCAGGTTCGTCAGGAGGAAGTCGAGCGCCGTGGAATGGGGATCTAGACAGATTTAACAATGCAAGATATTTCTTCTAGCCGGGGTTCACCCCCTTGGCCCTCGACATGTGATACAGCTCTTGATACAATCCCGGCACAGCAGAGAAGCCAGACGACACTGCGGCGCGCATGGACCCACCGACCTGGTGCTATGATGGGGGAATGCCTTAATGTGATGGCCTTGGAAGGCAACATTAGGCGGGCCGTCAGATGAACGACCATAGTCAGACGAGTGGACGAACTCGAGCAGATCTTGCTGACGCTCGATATGGTATCGTCCGCCCCTGCAAGAACTGGCAGGAGAAGCGAGACGACCTGCGGGAATACCGCAAACACCCTGCGGGGAATACCGCAAACACCTCTTCCGCGGCCTCAGGGGCACCGCCCACGACAAGATCCCGACCATAGCCACAGCAGCAGCACGAATGCCAACGAACGGATGGGGTCCAGCACACTATTGGGGTCTGCAAGCGCTGTTAGGGTACAGACCACGGCACTTGGAGCAACAAGGACAAAGATTGCAGAGCAGTCTTGATGCTAGAACTGCGGCAATCCACATCATGCCCGGAACTGCCGTTCTCTCAACTGGAGAAGATTGCCGCCACTACCCCAGGCATTATCGGCGGCGGCCGTATTTACTCACCTCCACGTGCACATCAATCCCGTCGAACTGGTCGACAGTCAATGTATTGACATTTGGCAAGGCGGTGAAAACTCTTAGCAAAGAGGAGGTAGCTCCTCGGCACGGTATCGCCCTCGGCCTCAAGGCTACGCCAAAGACGTTGTACGACGTTGTCAACCGTGGCTGAGCGCCCAGAGACTCAACAGTCGCCCCAAGTTTCAACAACCTCTGGCAACCTCAAGGTCGAATTGCCGACTACGAGTCGGAGTGGTAGTTACAGATTCGTATCTGATGTTGATACGGATCACCTACCTACTCTACCATCTCTTTAAAGCTCCACTTGAACCACACTTCACCGGCTAAGTAAACTTGAACGGCCGTTATTCAGAGAGTTGCTACCCAATATGCCTTCATTAACAGGACCATCAACATGGAGGGAAGTAAGGTGGCACATCTATAAGAAGGGGGGCCTCATTGCCAGAGATGGCCGCCTGTTCTAGTTTGGGACCACCTCCCTAGGAAGATGCTCTTTCTAGGCATCGGCGACGGTCGTCTCTTGTTCGACGTCGGCAAGTTTCCTGCAAACTGGAGTGAAACACAGACGTGGTTGGCTGAGCAAGAAAGCAATGACTGATTAGGTTTTAGCGAACAATATCCGAAGCAAGGAGGTATGTCGTCCGAAGCATTTTCGGCAAATCCAAGTTCTCACTAGATCAGAGGAAGATGATCCAACACATCGGTGACGAAGAGATGGCGGTACTTGTCTGTTTCGCATGGAACATGGCCAAAGTCCACGGTGCATTCCAGTCTCGCCAAAGGCCGCGCCATTTCTCTTGTTTCAGGTCGTTCTACCTCGACACAGACGAGAACACGGGCGAGACTGAGTACACATGGGCGCGTGTCGGTCAACCCGCCAACAACGAAACTGAGAGCAGGAGCACCAGGAGCAGCCCGAGCCAGCCGAGGCCGATGAGTGCGAGATACCTCCGCGTACGACGGCTTCCTTAAATGGACGATCATCGTTCCCGGCGTCGACGATGAATCACGGTACCCCGGACGACTCTCCCCCTTTATTTGCAAATCAAGTGGACAACCTGCCATCAATAAGCCTGATAGCCAAGTTTTCCCCAAGGATCCGGAAATCCAACTACATCGGCATCATTGTTTCCTCCGGCAATGAGTACGATCAGGGGAACCTTATTTCACGCCGAGCTTCCTCTGCATCCAAAGTGGCCAAAGAAAGCCAAGATACCGGCGAGGTGAACAAGAAAGGGGCTTAGGGGTTGTGGAAAATCCACGGCGCCTCGCCACCAGGAACCCGAAAGTTCCTACAGCAGATTCAGGACTGCGGGTTCCTGGTGGCAAATTCAAGACATGATCCTGACGCACTGCGACCCTCCCAACCCAAGGGGAAAGCCTATGCTCAAGGTGCAAACATCGCACCACAGGCTTGACGCCCGCTAAGTCCTCAGTGACCTCAACCTCGCATCATCTTGATTATCAAGCGCGGGTCGGACATCGCCAACATGGCGAAAACGCGCCCAGGATGGCAGACACCCGTCCTCACAAATTTTCTTCCTGTACCATCTCAGCCGGCCATGGGATAAGGACTGTTGTGCCGCACAGCACTTCCAAGCTCGCTCTCGGCCTGGTTGGTTCAATCGCATTGGCCGTGGTCTTAACTTGATCGCATGTGCGAAGCCGTTTCCATTATATATCGCCAGTTGTTCGGACGGGATTCAGCCCTCAGAGATGTTTTCTTTGGGCGGCGTTCAAGCCTTCAAGGTGGAGGTTCACATCAGGTTGCTCCCGGGGCGGTCAAGACCAACCTTCACCACCCGGCGGTTCAAAGCCCGCGCTCAGTTGATGCTAGCCGGCCACGGTTTGGCCCTTGGTTGTGTTTTTCTGGTCTTCTTACCAGAATTTCAGGTCGGCCTAAACAAGCTATTCGTAAGTGACCTTTCGACCCCTTTTGAACTTCACCCCTTATAAGGAATGGAATCTAACTGATCCAGTAGCTGTTCCCAGCCTTCGCGGCAGTAGAGCTTATCACGACAGCTAAAGCGGTTGGAATGACGTACTCAAACTGGGCTGCCAATAGAGCACGCCGCACTAAACATGCCGGTGGCCGTCACACAACTTGCCAGGTCTCTTGACTCTTCACCGGACCCGTCGAGGATTGACGAGGAATACCAACACCAACACTGGGAGCGGACTCTGCTGCACAAGTACACCGAAGACGATAACCCAGGTCTAGTCAACGAGGCCTTTTGGGAGACCATGTCACTCTCCAACGCCTTCAACTACATCCCCGGTCTCGAGCTGGATGACCAGATCATCCACTGTTGGGCTGGTATCAGTAACTTCATGGACCCCGGAAATAAAAAGCTGTTCCGCTCTAGAAAGCACACTACGGCAATTATCTCAACCAACAACTGCACGGCTCTGCTCAAAGAGATCCAGCCATTGCTGAAGAATTGGTACAGGGAGTCTAAGTCTCTGAACTAACAATATATATCCAGGGGTTTCGCAACCATTTGAAACGGTGTCTCGAGCGGCCTGACGTGGAGCGGGCTTGGTCACAAGCACAAAGCATCCAAGGACATCAACAACCAGGGCCACAACAGCACCAAGCGTCACAAGAATGTTGGAAGTACGCCTCGCCCTCTAACCTGGTCGTTTCTCGCCCCTCAACGAGGCTCTCACCCTGGGGAGGCAAGCACGGCCTGCTCATCCTCCTAGACCTCACTGCGGCAAGACTATTGTCGACGTCGGCATGGACCAGTTCTGGCGCGACGTCGTCGGTCGTGTGGACTGGGCCAGAAACCTGGCCACCGACCTAATCCGCCACCCGGGCGACCACTTGGTACGACTTTATGAGGTCAACTTAAGCCCTGCTCTGTCGAGAGGGTGGATTGTTGAAACAGTTGGTCTGGATAGGAGAATGGGAAAGGGGCGAATATCATGGGCTGTGGACAGATTGTTGAACTACTTTACCTCGAGCCGTACCTAAGATGCCGACCTAAGAGAGCGAACTGGCAGCACAAGGTGGAACCTTCTGGCGGCTGTCGGTTCGCTCTGACATGCCGGTACATGGATCCGACAAGAATGGCTACAGACGAGGAACGCCGTTCATCTGCGGTCAAAGGCACCTTGCCTGGACTTGTTTGAAACGCATGCGAGAACACCAAACCCTCAATTTCCTTACCTTTCTCCTTCAGATGGCAGGTTTAACACCAAAAGCATCTCACATGGGGAGAAGATCACTCAGCTCGCCTATTCCAAGGCTTATGGGCTCTGCCTCAACCTACGTGGTTATCCCGGCTGGAAACGAGGTTGTGAATTCTCTTGCGGGTAGGTGTAGCCCCTGACAATATGGCTACCTTTCGTGCCATCTGACCCTCAGACGGTCGAACGTCATAAGCGAGATAAAAAAAGTCCCTTGCCAGGCTAGTCAGGACCCTACCCGACCATCTCTGCGGTCAGCGGCTCATTAGGGATTGGCAAAGAATGGGCCGATAGTGCACGACGCACTGTGCCCCCTGCATCGCCGTCGTCCATCGACATACCTCTCCGTCCACTCTCGGCGGTCCGACTACGCAGCCTAGAAAAATCTTTACGGAGATCATTGCGACGCTATCATGTCTGAAATCTTTGTCAAATGTCTCTCAGATAAGAGCACCTCGACCGCTGCTCAGCAGCTCTCGCGTACTAGCCTGGTCACTCAGACTAGTAGTGTCAATGATCCCCTCGAGGCAATTGCCATTGTCGAGGCAACCAAGAGCCCACATAGCACCGGCGTTTATTTGTCCTGCCCTTTTGCAGACTTCTCCGGATCTCGTTCCCTCCAGTGCTGTTCAGACCCGTTGCAGATTGTCCGGTTCTATTCGCCCAAGTTCATGTCAGCGGGCAGATGTACAGCATCCTACCGGGCGTTGGAGACGCATGGGACTCGCGCCGTCTACAACTCCGAGTCCCCCCATTCGTTCGTATCCCCCGCCTGGTTCCCAACCCATGGCAAAATCAGGCACGTCTGACAAATTCGATACGCTCGGCGACTGTACGTGATCACACCTACACTGCAGGGCAATAGCACGGAGTATAAGCGAGCTGTACTGGACTGGGCATCGGCGAATACCGGCAACTGGTTGATCGTGATCAGCTACACCCGAGTAGCCTTGTTGAGGAAGAGAAGTTGTCCGGGAGACGGGCGTCTCACCATGGCCTTCTTCTCCCTGTATCCGACTTCCGATAGACGGAACATGATGTTGCTACCTACGAGACATCCAAAGCTTGTCGACCACCAATACGAAGTGTGGCTGTGCACCCTCTGCTCAAGTAGCATCCTATCAACGGGGAGGAGAAGACCAGGTCCATCTCCGTCGGTGGGATACCGCCACCAGCACGGAAGACCGAAATAAAGTTCTTCCCTTCGGATGTAAGGAGATGTCGTGGGTGACGTCCGTCGCTGTGAGAAGCCGTTCAAGCAGCAAGACTCTCTATATCCGTGGGTATTCTTTGGTGCTCTGGGTCTTGACGGTGGTGCCGCTCTTCGCTACGCCGACTCAAGACAGCGAGCCTGGCGTTGCAACGCCAGGCTCATCTGCATCTCTCCAACTGATGGAGGTATTTTTACCTTTCTGGAGAGCTCGCAACGAGAAAACACGAGTGCCAAAGGGGGCACAAGCGGGATACGAGCTGGCTCACCTACTGGATCATCAACACTTCCAACGACATCATCGCCGCTCATCCACCTTCACCTGACGACAGCGCCGAAGCTCCAAACACAACTGGCCGAGTTACCGTGTCTGGTCTCGTGTCTCTTTCAAAGCTCACCCTATCATCACACAATCCTTGGGGCACATCCTCGAGAACGAAGATCTCGCTCGCAGTTCTTCCATCTTCGAATATCTCGAGTTTCTGGTGAGGAGTTCGAGCTCGCCGATACGTCACCCAAGGGCAACCGTAGTATGGCGAGGCGTCTCTACCTCGTATTCCGCGAACTCTTGGCCGTCATATGCAACGCCTTCGCAGTTATACTACCGACATTATTATGGATACTATCCTCAGTATCCCGCGCAGCAGTACTTCAGGGGGGCCTATCAGTACGGCCAGGGACAGCCATGGCTGACTCCCCACCCGTCATTCGGGGTGTATCATCCATACCACCCTGGGGGCATGCAGAGTAACTGGGCACCGCGTCCCTACTACCCTCCGGAGATTGCACCGCAATTTCGGTACATACCAAAACGAGACTTATTCGACGGCAACATTATAAATGTTAGCGTGGTTGAGGAAACGGAAGCTATGACAATACCGCGGTTCGTCTTAGGTTGGCGAGCGGATATCTCCAGGAGATATCCCTTGCCCGTGGACGCCTTACCCAGGGCCAACATTGCCGACAGCGTGCCCTGTGACAGGTAACACCTCGGTTGAAGCCCGTCATATCATACCCAGGTTCCTCGACGCGAACTCGGAACGGAAACAGGCCTTCCTCGCGGCGCTCAGCCTCAGGACGACACCAGTTCCAGTACATGGTTCTTGGGCGTGGACTGTCTCGTAAAAGTTCCGCAACAGAGCTCGGCCCTGCTGGAAGCCCCATGCTATCGCGGCAAGGTAAGTTGTCTACGTGTCTGTCCAGCCGTCTGTGATGCTAACACCGGAAGTCAAACCGCATTGCCGAAAAATGAGCTGGGGACGAAGCTTGACGCAACCGCTGGCGCACGTGTGTCGTAGCCCCTGGGTGCCTGACGCCCCTCCAACACGAGATACAAACAAACACATACGATAGCGGAGGGGGCACGCATACGACAACCACAGCCAGCAAAGGGTGCGACGAAGAGGAAGCCCCTCACAGGCTGACCATGTTCTCGTGCAAAAGTTGAGTTGATCACGACGGGCCCTGAGGCGAGCCTGATGCACAGGGAGGCTCAGAGTTGGGGTGGCGGACTATCGAGTTCCACATGTGGGCTGCGGCCATCTTAAAAGACACCACGGGTAGCAAGCATCTTGTCCTGTAGGACTGTGACAAGTATCTACGTCACCACAAGTGGACACCGGAGGAGGTTGGTACCCTCAAAGGCAAAAAGGCCTCGCTGAACACAACCAAAACAAACTGTTGAAACAAGTCAAGCCTGGATATTTCTGGGTGTCGCATCAAAGCGAAGCTTGGCTTCTTAAGCAAGAAGGAGCGCAATGACCTCTACCAGAAGTATGTCAAGCGCCAGCAAGACAAGATTGAGCTAGGCCAACGGCATCATGCGGTTGACGCCACTATCACAGTTGGCCAATACGTCAGACTTGACGGACAGAGCTTCCCACTCTTGTTAAGTTCGGTATATCAAGGAGGCCCTTGGCCCTATCTTGGGTGTCGTCCTCGCGGCATGGAGACGAACAAAGCCGATGGTCGACGAGTCGAAGAGATTAGGTTCGGGCGGAACCACTGTGCCGTTGGCGGCGGCATGAGCCCCATCCTAGCAGCAGGATTCACCGATGTTGCATCCCAATACGGCATCAATGTCGAGGATACGTCGCTGGCACAGATGAGCAGGCCAAAGAGGAGGCCGGCGCGGCCGTGCTAGACATCGACTATGGATATGTCCCAGCCCGCCCCATTTCCGCCCAGCGGCTTCTCGTCTCCACCCCTCGCTCGTCGCGCACTTCTCGCGTATCTGTTCTCCCAGCAACCTCACTGCTTCTTGTTCTGCTTTCCCTCCCGACGAGGAGGCTATCCGGCAGCTGGCTCGGCAAAAAAACAGGACTAAGTAACGAGCGTTAGAAGAGGTCACTGAAAAGCTATGCCTGCTGCCCTGAACGTGCAGTCTGATGAGACTCGCCCCAGGGTCCTTCACGTTGTTAACGACGGAGAAGACGAGGACGTCATATACTCGCCCTGAGAGCTTAGCAAGGCCCGCAACATCCTTGAAACCCTTGGAGACTCATCTTCGTCAACGCGCCCAGCCTAGGGACCCTCAATATGACGCCCGGCCGATACCCCGAACTCTGGCCGGACAAGTAAGGCGAAGGAATGGACGAGCACCCGGAATCCCTCGACGCGGCGCTGCGCCGCCGCCCGCTCCAGCTGCGCCACCTCGACATCGCCTGGTACGACTGCCAGGGCAACGAACCCTTCATCGGACCGGGAGGTCGCTTCGCCAGCCTGCCGCGCCTGGTGTGTCTCGAGAAGCTATGCGTGCAGCTCGAGGTGCTGTACGGCACTGACCCCGTCAACCTGCTCACGCCCCTCGTCGACCTGCTCCCCTCCAACATCGCCGAGCTGACCCTCAGCTTGTACGTGGGCTTTGTTTTGGAGGTAAGCCGAACGCGTCAATTGCTGGGAATCTGATTCTGATGAGCGCTCAGACTTGCCTCTCGGGAAGCTCTGGAATGACTTTGCGGATGGGGGTGCTGGCCGGGATCTCATCATCGGAGACCTCCATACTAGGGAGGTGAACACCATGACGAAGCCCATCATAGGAGCAGTCACTGTTCTCAGCGGAACTAAGGCTCTGGGAGAGGTGCAGGCGTCACTATCAACGCAACACTCAACCCCTCAGGCCTAGACCAAGGAATTCTTCATGTCTCTGCGCCGCAACGTTAAGGATGAGACAGTTCAGCTTCATCACTAGGTCCATGGCGTTCCAAACCGCCGGAGCGAAATCTGGATGTCGCGTGTCGGGTGCCACCCTCCAGCGCACCCCGCTAGGGATGTACCTGGCGTGAGCCGGCTGAATGGGAGCCAAGTGGATTCGGCGCTCGTGGTAGATCGAATGGACATATGCAACGAGACAGTGGTATGTTGTTTTCATGGATATATTTACCCCGATGTTCGGCTCTCTAACTTGCGTCGTCAGCCAGGATACCTGACGCAGCATTACTGACAACACCATTCCGGAGCCACATGACGAAGTCTGACTCTCCTGGTATGTACCATAGATGACTGTACTGGCCTTCAATCATTAGATTGGCGCAGCCACAGCGCCTCCGCTCAACACTCCTGCCAGTGCGGAACACGTGGAAGATAGAAGGCAGTCCTGGATGGTGAGTATTAGCACTACTCAACACAATAGGTAGCTCAGTGTGCTGACGAACGGTGTTCCCCTTTTTTCAAGTTGACAACCTCCGCGGCTACCTCCAGCTCGCGCTATCTAGGTAAGTTCTCTTCTCGCATAACTTTCATATCAGTTTCTAATGTTTTCGCAGGTTCGGAGTATTGATCCAACCGCATACCGGCCGAAAGCATAGGTTCAGCAGATTCGGGGCGTTGACCCAGCCCTAGACTGCGGCAAGATCGAGCCAACATTTAGACATAGATCTGCCGCCGGTAGTAAGCAACCCGAGGTATCGCCTTCGCCCAAGGAGCTAGCAGACCATACCATCGAGTTAGCTATCACGGCAATCGAAGAATTCTCTGCAGCCACTAACAGTCGTCAGCTCGCCGCCGCTTTGATGTATATATATGGTTTGTTAGCTTGTCATCTTACACCTTCAACCACCGCAGACCGCGACAAGCCAACCGAAAGATCAGCACGGCAACCACACGACGAGGGACCTCTCAACCCAGCATTGGTCCTGGCTAGAGGCAGCATGATCTGTCGCATCTAGTCGACAGGCCGTTTTTAGTCATGGCTCAGCAAACACCGTGCCTTTCTCGGCAGTATCTGGAAGGTCGGCAGTGATATGTCGAAGTCGGAAAGGGTCCATACCATTACTAGCTGGACACGGGGGTCTGGTGTACTCGTTATAGGATACCTGGCCCCCCTGCAGTGCGAACTAGACCGCGCAATCGACGACGCCGCCAAGGCCCGCTCAACACGGCTCAGCACCACCATCGGCTGTCGGCGCCTCGCCTCTGTCGCCCCTCCGTGGTGGTGGCTCTCAAACGCCGTCAGGACATCCCTTGACCCATGCGTCAGTTACGGATTTCAAGCCCGTTCTATGTTCGCGGCCATGCGGCCATAAAGGCATCGCATGCTACCTGCAAGCAAGAGAGCAAGCATCCTCGAGAAGAAAGGCTGGGCTTAGGTCACCCAACCCTAAGCGCCGTAAGCTTGCCAGTGAGGACGGGGATACGTACGTGGACGAGGCCAATATGGTGCTGATGGTGTTCCTCTTTAACAGGTACGGCGTTGATCTCTAGCCGCTCTTGAGCAAGGCCTACAAAGCCTGCAGCCAAGTTGGCTGTCTCGAGGTTCACGACCATACCTACCCGACCGAGGTAACCGGAAGCGAGCCGGCGAAGCTGACCGGGTCGATTGTGATCTCCAAGTTCGCTAGGTGGTCCGTCAGCAGACCCGAGAAGTTGAGACTGGGAGCTGAAGAGTGTACTCGTGGAGTGGCTGATTTCGCAATGCCGCTGTATGGCCGGCGGCAAGATGGGACAAATTTGAAGACCGCGGGATTCATTGAACATTCCTGCTCACATATCGCCCGCACTCGAAGATCGCGGCATCTTCACGGAGTGTCTCGTCCACGTCATCAACATCGCGCCGTCGCTGTCCATCGTCGAGTTGCCACTGAATAACTATGAGTTCGGGCTGCATTCGACAGAGCAACGAGTCCAAAGACGGATAGCCGTCGACATCCTGGCTGACAGTACTTGGGTCTAGGGGATGAGAGACAAAGCGGTGAAATCGACTCCGACAGGGAGAATCTCGCGCGCCACCTGAAAGAGCAGCACAGCATTGTACAGAAGTTTTGCCCGATTCCCAGAAGTCAATGAAGAAGGCACTGACCGAACCCGAGGCCTTTGCAAAGTCTCGTCCGGCTCTTTGGGGATGACCATCGAAGTCTAACCAGGGTGGATGCACACTATGTTGAAGGAAAGCAGCGCGTTTTACGAAGCCATGGAGAGGAGAGTTGTGTAAAGCCCCCCAGACACGGGTTTTGCCCCTAAGACCCAAGTGCGCTCCAGGAACCCTCTAGGCCCAATTCCTCGCGCTCCCACCCGTCCGGCAGCCGACACTCAATCCCAAAACATCTATGGAAGATGATCCTTCGTGAGGCGTTTATGCAATAAAGTCTCGCTTAAGACCTGTTTGTAAAGGGCCATAAATGGTCGGAGGAGAGGGCCGATGAGTGGGTTACCGAGATGGCATGGGAGATAGAGCAGACTGACATTATGGCGTACAAGCAGTCGTAAGTGTCCCAGCTCTGACGACTCCTTTGAGTTGTGTTTTGATACTGACTATCGTTGCTTTCACCCAGCTTCTTCACCTGGGGACGAAAGGAGCTGATCAAACCGAAGAAGCATACTCCCAAGGTAGTCGTCGTGCCTGCCACCTGGCACGGAGCTGAAAGTGGTCCGCGCAGGTTGGATGCACACTATGTGGAAGGAAGATACTATACCTAGGCTTTACGGACTCTATCAAGGCGGCGTGTTTTTCGACGCCTTAGGGAGGAGGAAGATGATCCTTCGTGAGGCGTTTATGCAACGTAAGTTTGCCCGTGAGGACGGTGATGTAAATGACTCAGTGTATAAGCGAAGTTCGGCCGCACCTATCGAGAAACTTCGGACCGAGGGTCCTCTTCCGGATACTCCTGTTCCCACCGGAGCAATTCCCCTTTATTTGGCGAAGGCACACAACTGTCCGACTTGCAAAGAACGTCTTGGCCGCAACAGCCTACACGACATCACCCTCAGGGCCCAGGAGGTGCTGTGAAGTGGCAGACAAGGTTATTTGCCGTTCACAAGAAGGGATCGATGACCAGACATGCTAACAGATCGCAGGCATATATATACCCAGTCAACCGAATCGTTGAAAACCGCGCCAACAGCATCGCTTATAAGCCAGGAAGTTGGGCACATCAGCTGAAAGTGAACCGCGCAGAAGCACAATTTCCAAAGGCAAGCCTGCGCATCTGAAACTCCTCTCACACGCGTCATTTATGCGGAGCTAGTTCTCCAGGCACTCGATGCAAGCCATGAGGAGCATGCTGATTTGGTGCAAGGCCTGTCTCTCTGCCTAGCGATGATCTAGCTGTCGTTCTCCCACTGCTGGTCAGAGAGGTTAGAGACGGGGAGCTCATGTGGTCACGTAGTCAGGAAACTACAACACTTTGTCCCAGCAGCCGTCGCACAGCAGGGAAACTTCCAGGTCCGCAGCTGCAAGCCTGCACGTCTTCTCTTTGCAACCAGAGTCGACGGTATTGTCCGCGGGTGGGTGTCTCCATCAACCCACGCGGTGGATCTGTCGAGAGTCTCGAGGTCCTGCAGAAGCACACCGCCGGTGCCGAAGCTGGGGTGTCCCATTTTTCTGCTTCCCTTGTCTATCCCTGATCTGGAGGGCAAGATAACTGGTCCAGTAATGGTCTTCAGGGCCATACCAATGAGACTCCGACTAAGACAGCCGCCGCATCCCATATTGCTACTTCAGCCAGGAGAGGCCTGCTGAGCAGATCAAGACTGTGCACCAAGATATGTTGAAGGAGTGGCTTTCGGAGCTCAGACAGGAGTTCTATAAGACTATACCTCCTTCTCCAGTACTACCAATTCCTCAACAAACACTATCTTACTAGCGAATTCACCTTTATCCAATGGTGGTGGTCCCTCCTTTCCTGCGGAAGATGAGGGACTGAACCAAGTTTCTCCAGGCCAATGAGAGTCAGTGACAGCCTTAGTCCCCTTGTCGCCTGCATTCCAGGTCGTTTTCTTGCAGCTTTGGTCGCAATTCCTACTATCTACTGCGTCAGCATTTCACAACCCTCATCCGTAATATCGTTCGTCGGATATGTCAACAAGGCCAATCTCAGCTCGATGTATCTGGATATTTGAAAGCTCCCAAGAGCCAACTTCTGACCAAGGATGGCTTCGCTAGCCTTGAGGGCTCTGCGCCTGAGCCTTACTCCAACTGGGCTGCCGCTAGAGCACGGCGGCGATGCCGAGGGGTGACGCACGATGCCCCCTGCATCGCCCCCGTCCATAGAACTACCTTTGCGTCCCGTCTCTGCACAGGCTGTGCAGAGATCCCGGATAGAGGTCCGATCGTCAATCCACCAAGAGGAAGTCAACATGAGCGCATTCCTTGAGGAATCTGACAAGGAACCTCTGACTCGGTGCGACACGACTTGGACCGCCTCGGCGAGCATCCCGACAACGTGATCCCCGAGAGGATGAGATGCCTCCGGTCGACGCCGGAGACGGACTTTACGCGGAACCGGGCGTATTACTTTGCAGTCGACCGAGACATCGCTGTCACGTACGCAAACTACGCAAAAATAAACAGTATCAGAATGACGGACAGTGAGCATTTCGCGCCAGAGGTGACAGACATAGCTGACCTCCTGTTAGAGAAGCACGACCCACCCGGAACTCCGTCCAACAAAGCTCCAGTCTTAGAAGCCATCTCCTCAACGACAACGGCTTCGCCACCCTCGAAGAAGACTGCATCCTGATTGCCGACTCGCTTGACCAGATCAGAAAGTTGGCTGACGGCATGATCGACCTGATCTTCAAGTTCTCTGGTGTCGTGACCGCCACGCCTTTCGCTGGCTGCCAGGCAAAGTTTGTTCGAAACTTCAAGGCCGACATTTGCCTAACCGAACGATGCTCGTGCAAAATTCAGGGAGGAACACTCTGCCCTTGCTTCTAGAGACCTGGCGGTTGCCGCTGAGCAGGTCTCCATCTTCATTCGAAGCCGGCAAGCTCGGTGACCTCGAGTTTCCTCAAGTCATCCCGCAACTACAACCCAACCTTCAAGGATCGTATGCGGCGGCCCTGACCAGTTAGGACCGTTTGGATCTGGAAAAGGGAGCAGCAGCCTCCCAGCCAGAACCGTGCTGGCAATCAGCCACGGTCGTCGATCGGCATACATCTTCGTCCCCTTGTACAGTCATGACTCTCGTCGGAGTTGCACTCATCATCCTTGGCGAGCTCGTCAACATAAACAGGGTGTTGTAAATGGTCCGAGGAGAGAGCCGACGAGTGGGTCACATAGATGGTCTGCGAGATGGAACAGGCCGGCGTCCTGACAGCCCAGGCAATTGCTGATTCGCCCAACACGTCGTCTGTTGTTCCAAAGCAGGCGGTCGCTTGAAGACGCCGAGTACGTGACGGACGGCCGGATCAACGTGAGTAACTCGTATTACACGACCCATAGTGACAGGCTCAGCACTAACTTCCTTCGCAGTACCATGACGACGGCTTCTGGACGCACACGCGCACTCGACTTCGACACCTCCCCAGATACTCGCAACCTCATTCTGCATAAGGTAGAACCGTCTGGCGGCCGTCGCTTCGCGTTGACATGCCCCATGGACCCATCACGAATGGCCACAGACGAGGAGCGTCGCAACGTCATGCTACATAGCTGGCTCTGGAGAGTCGAACGCGACGTTTAGGTCGCTCTTCGCATCCGCCGGAATGCGGTGCTGAAGATGAAGCAAGTACTGTAAGTCCCCTTTCGGCGAATTCTTCGAATGAACCTTCCTAGTTGACAGCCGTGAGGTAGTCCCAGGGGAGAAAAAGGTTGGTTTCGACAGGTGTTTGGCGACTCTGTCGTCATGAAGAAACAAACCATGGGCAACATCTCCGCGCTCTTGAACGCGATAAAGCACTCGAAGGTGCCGGGCGAGGAGTTAGGTAGACATTCAGGCGGAGCCAAAGTCCCTCGCCGACAAGCCACAAACTTTGGCTACTGTTGGCGCATCCTCAACTGAGACCGCTCCTCTGACTCCCACTATGAGCGATCCCATTTCGGAGGCGACCAGGACTGCCTCATCCGTCAGATACCTTGGACGTAATGTCATCTGCCACGGCGATACCCGAGAGCGGGTTTCTATGCTTAATCGCAACGAGGACCAGGGTGCACTCATCCCGAGCCGCGGGGCCGGATGACCAACCCTTCCTTGTACTCTTGTACGAGGTGACGCCATCCTCACCAATGATCCCGACGGCATAGCTGCGCCCTTCACTGTCTTTGTGGGGCTGGGCTCCCCCATCCATTTTGTGCCTCGCCGGCGTACCTCACCGGCGCCTGCATATCAGGACAAGGGCAAGGATATGGTCCGAAGCCGTTCACCATGCGCTAGGCCTGGTCAAGTCTTCGCATCAAACGATACGGGTCTTCTGCTTTCGGCTGGAGAAGGCCAACCTTGCAGAAACACTCCAGGGGTATTTTGTGGTGACCGACGCTTGGCCGGTGCTCGACGGTGGGTGGAGGCCGTGTCCTTGATGAGACCACAAAAAAAGGATGACCAAGGTCAGGGAGAGTGCCGTCACCGCCTGAATAAACTAAGACCAATAACAAGGCCAGCACTGTTGGAGACCAACCTGCGTGCAAGACGATGTGCAAGATCCATGTCGACAGGGCCCTCATGCCGGTGATTGCCAAATCAATCAAATATTTCTTGCATAGCTCACAGCTTGCGCAATATAGTAGGAGCCATCCTGAATCGCATCAAAGCCACCAAAACGGCCGCACCCAGCGACATAGATCCCGCGTAGTACATTGCTGGCCTGAAGGCTGCCACGCCACCCTCAACACCGCCAAATCTGGCTAGCATGTACCCAGCAATGGGACCACCCATGAGATATCCTCCGGCCCAGCCTGTAACGATCATACCCATGGCGATAGGCATCTTTTGGTTCCCAAAGACACTACCTACGACTGTAGGCATGACGGCAAAAAAGCCTCCGCTGGCAAGCCCGTTCCATATGGTGAAGATGACGAGCGGTACCAGAGTATTGCTAAAAGGCCACAGAACTAGCATACTGATCCCGGCCAACAGCAACGTGACGAACAGGACGTTGAGCGGACCAATGAAGTCGCAAAGTAATCCGAAGCCAATCCTGCCCATTGCACCGGAAAAGTTGAAGATGGCCACCATGGCCGCCCCGACCGACGGCTTCAGCGCAATAGATTGGCAGTAGAGTGGCAGGAAAAACGGCGGAACAAATAATGGAAATGTGGCGATGATTCCGGACAGGAAGAGTAGATCAAATTTCAGACTGGTAAACAGTCGCCATTCGACAAAGGTCGTGCGCTTTGCTGGCATCCTCTCGCGGATTAGCGACGCTGCTGGAAGACCGGTTGCCAAAGTCAGGAAACCGATGATTCGGAGCGCCCAGGCCGGCCCTAACCTGTCGAGCAAGCGCTCCATGACGAGGGAGATGGCCGCTCCACCTAGCCCACCGGCTGCGAATACAACGCCGTTGGCAAGCCCTCGTTTCCGGAGAAAGTACTGGGCTGGGATAACGGATACGGTCATGAAACACATGCTACAGACAGGTCAGCACCGTCTGTGATGACTAGTGGAGCGATAATACCTCGTCCCAACACCCATGACTACCCCCACCGTGGCGAACAAAGCTCCAACATTATTAACAGCGAAGCCTGCCAGGATCTCTCCAAGGCCCAGCAACGTGACTCCAAGAAAGCCAAGCTTCTGCGCTCCCAGGCCAGATACAATCCGGGCGTTTATGACAGCGAGGAAGGCGATACAAGCCACAGTCAAGCTGCCGACAAAGCTCAGAGTCGAGGCCTCCGAGACACCCGCGTCGACGAGAGCAGCCTGGATGACGCCCCAGCTATACGTCGTGCCAACGAACCACCACGTGATTACGGAGCAGCCAAACACGGCGATCCAGCCGTAGCCTCCGTCAGGCACTGTAGTTTCGTGCGTGGCAGTTGTTGCATTCGGATCTGCGGTAGCGGGCGACGAGTCTTCGAATTCATTGCCGGTGGTTTGTCCGGGCGACAAACTGAGCCGCCTGCTAGTTTCGCGCAATTCGAACTGGTCGGTCGACATGGCTCTGTCCCCTCTTAACTCACGACAGAATTGTAGCCTTCGCAATGAGTCTATCGCAATACGTGGCGATGTGTATTATTACAGACTGAGAATAGTGATCGAGGCAATTGATAGTAAGGTAGTTCGTACAAGCTCGTGTAGGTAGATTACCTACCTACCTTAGTGATAGTGGGAAATTCCGATGTGCGGCCGAGTGTCAGTTGGGATCACGTGTTAGGTACATTATGTATACGCTAGCCCTAAGGGGCAGTCCGCGATGGTAGACCAACGGTGGAGTTAATTCGCACGGTCATCACATGTGCACGTTGCCGCAAGAAGCCCCTATCAAATGATGCATGATGGTGCGCATAAAGCAACTTAGACTGAGCTGACATCGTGGATTGCGTTTGTCGAGCTTGCTGACCGTATCTTGAGACTGGAGTTAACGTTGCGCGTGCCTTCATGCGGGGTACCTTACATATATGGTGCTGCGCCGCCCCATCACCCAATTATTTCCTGGACCTTCTAATCTGTCGTTTCTTCCTCTCCCCAAGGTAGCCATCAATCACCATGGCGCGTGAGAAGAGAATAAGGCCACGGCCAGTCGTGATGCTCGCTCGAAAGCGTGTCGCCCTCGATCAACCCCTGCCACCTACCGTCTGGAGGAGACACGAGATCCCCATGCCTGATTACTGGAAAGATTTTATCGACATCTTTAAGAACGCACTTGGCAGGGGAGTAGTAGCCTGTAGTCGCGTAGCCGAGGACCCAGAAATAGTTCTCTTCATTATATGTACGCCCTTGGCCTTTCGCTTTCTGTTCGTTCCTATTATCTAATCGTGTGTCAGCCTGGAAGAGTCAAGAAGCGCTTGATCAATTCAAGGCCTCTCCGGAGTATGCAGCAATCCTACTCTTCCTTGGAATGATCGATCCATCAGGATCTGATACAACTGGCGCAACATCCTCATCACCAAGGACAATCCAGACGGTCAACTTCCGGTTCAATGCGGCTTCTTACGGGATATTCTTGGAAGGGTGGCTGTCTATTTATACCGTCACCTTACCGCACCCGGTCACACTCACATGTACACAAAAAGAGCTTTTTTCACAGCTCGAAGGACCTCTATATCCCCGGGCGCAAGTTATTGGCAGCGACTACCAGCTGCAACTGCAGGACCTCCCGGAGGCAACGGGCGATCGAGAATATGCTTACCGTGGATGGGTGCAAGAGCCTCGGCAGCTCCTTGGAGAGGGAGGAGAACATATTGCAGTACAAGACGGGGTCATTTTCAAGAAGTGGTTGAGCAAGGAGGCAGAAGAAGCGTGGAAGACGGCCATTCCAGGAGTCGAGATAAGCTGGGATGATGATTTACGAGGTATTGGCGCCATCGAGGCCAAGGAAGAACACGTTGATCTAGTTCATATTTGTTCGTAGATGCTATAGCAGCGTTGAGACATGATATCTATGTAGACCCTTACAAGGCGTAACTTTCCGCCCTTCTTGTTCAAGCTAGGTACTGTGGTAACGGCTGCGAGGTAGTCCTAAAAAAAGGTTATTGGGTACGAGCCTAGTTAATTAGGCTTCGTAGGTTGTAAGGTTTGTTACGATAAGTAAGCCGAATGGAAGATGAACCTTCTTGAACTGCTATGCTGACTCCTCTCCGATAGGCTCCCTCCTACATCTAGAAAACCTTAACCTGCCTCTGGGAAGGGTGAGTAAGGTATATATGGAGGGCACCTCGGCCTCCCAGGGAGCAGTTCTCCATCTCCAGAACCACACACTTCTTCCATCAAAACTTGACATCATAGCCACCAAATTTCCCAAGCCCGAGCTCAATGGCCACGTCATCACTTTCCCCAAGATCAAGACGCCAATGCCCAAGCTAGGTACAAATCTCTCCCGCTACTAAGTCTAGTCTGAACTAGACTCAGGGAGGGAAGTCGCTGTGAGCGAACTAAAGTCGATGATCTTGTTTTGGAGATAGTACATCGCCATTGAGAAGAAGGCAAAAGTTTCTGGATTCTTTCGTACAGCACTGGCAGATTTAGCCTTGAGGGCTCGATCAGCACATGCGATTGCCCCATCTACCAATCCCCCTTAGTGGTTAGCGCTCAAGAGCCAAAAGGCACTTCCAAGAATATGTTGGAAGAATAAGCACAAGAAAACACAAAAACTTACAGATCTCCTTAGTACCAGAGAGCATATTAGCTCCATGCACTACATGGAAAAGTTCGTGTAGAAACGTGAGGCTCTTAGGCTGCCAAGCCTCGATATGGTCCCCAACTGCTATCCCTGACTTGTATAGCTCGTCTTTGTACTCGCTCGTGGTAAAAGCCTGCGGACAAATGATAATGATTTGACTCGTTTTCGAATTCTTTGGGTCCATAATATCGATATTAAAGTCACCAGTAACAGCAAGTTGAGTTTTGTCATCGCAGAAGCCCGTAGCCCATTTAGGCTCCGAGATCCAGTATACTTTGATCTGTTCCACATGCACATTAATATCAAGATCTTATATACCATATGAGACATTTGAGGTGAGGAAGAAAGGTGTTCCAAGGAAATTACCAATTCAATCCAATAGGCGCTCTTGGTCTTCGAAATCTTGCTTTTGAGTTGGGCCTTGATTGTAAGGAGTTTGTCCGGGTTCTTAGGGTCCGGGACAAATTCCCCTTGAATGTCTTGTACTGGATCGGTGGGAGCCTTCCGTTCCAGAAAGTCGGTATTGCAAAAGATATGTGGTTTTGGTGATGCACGGTCATTGTTCATGAAGTCCGAAACTTGACCGATATTTTCTAGGAACAGAATATACATATTAGTCAACGGTGAATAGAGGAACACGGAGAAACAACACTGTAGCTGCTGAGAAATGAGGAAAGGATAAGAAGTAGAAACAACGGCATCTGTACCCTTGATCGCTTCAGTAATGTCTTCGGCCGTGGCCATCTCGGGCTGAAAGCCGAAAAATGTGGTGGCAGCTTTCTGAACTCTTTCATTTGTGTCATAGTCTTGAAGAGCAGCGAAACTTTCGTCCAACATATCAAATGACTCGTCGAACCTATAAGATGGTTATTCAGCGATTAGAGTTGTTGACTGCATTGGGAGGTTGAAAGTTTACCAAGTTCCAAGTTTAGTTTTTTCCGCCTCTGTACACCCTCCCTTTTCCAGTGGCGACATGTGAACAACGAAGATGTCGTCAATCGAGACGGCTTCTTGGGCCCATACTGCCACAGTCCAGAGACTGGTTGCCAACGCGAGAAAGTAGTTCACAAGCATCCTTCACAATACACATCAGACAGATCTCGGTACAAGAGAAACATAAAATGAGTGAGGAAGCGAGCTCACAAGAAAAAAGGAACGAGACTTCTTGTTTGTATATCAACCTAATGTGCATGTCACCATCCCGAGTCCAGAGACTGGGCCGGCCACAGGAACAGTGCTATCCCAGAAAGGGAAGGAAAAAGTAGGCAGCAAAGACATGGTGCCACGCCAAGAAGACAGTCAAGACCACATGCTAAGTATGAGAAGGTAACGTAACCTATTCAGCCGAGATGGTCTACTGTCCATGGTACGTTAAGCGTCACAGATAGGACAAACCGCGACTGCCCGAGCAAACCCCACGCCTGCCCAACTGCTATCAACGTCGCCTTGAAACCAGTGAATCAAATGCACCTATTATGGACAACAGGCATTCCCACTTCTCCAGTAAAGAATGCCACCTTCCTGCTGTGGGTATGGAGCCAGCACATTCTCATTACCAATCCAAACAATGTACGTCGGCTGGTAGAGTCTGGAGGGACCAGATGTGCTGCAGAGTCTCCCACACCGGATTAGCAACCTCAGCTGGTACGTTACGCAAGAAAATACATGTACACTACAGAGATACTTATCCGATATCCGATGCAAAGGTGACACCACAACTGCAGTCTCGGAAGAGGATCATCCCCTTCCACCCTTTCACCACTTGGTCGTATTCTGTGTCTAGTGTCACACTCGTCTCGCTCAAAGCACACTTTCTTCCGAATACCTGCATTAGGTCTAGACCTACACATGCCGGTGAACCTCTAGAATAGTACTTGATTTGTTGGACTAGACATACTTTGTGTATTGTGTGTATAGTGTCCTTGACTCCTTGTTTCCTAGAACCCTGGGTAACTTTCTTTCACATGGTCGTTCTAGCCACTCGACTAACGACAGCAATAAGGATCGATCTAAATGGGGAATTCGTCGGGAAATCCGCCGTCTATAGCGCTTCGGCCGTTGTAGTGGTCCGACCTTGACCTCTTTTGCACCTGCATGAACCTAGTGGAAATATGTACGTTGGTTCAAGACGCATTTCCTACTAGTGGAGCGGTCCGTGAGAGTGGGGTGAACCATTGTTAGTGTATAGATTAGAGTGTTTCTGGTTAGACTGCCGATATATCACGCGTACAATTACTACGTAGAGTCTAGATGGAGATTCCACCTTCCATTTCGAACCAAGCGGTTCCTTGATGTTGCTGCAGGTGATATGCCAACATTACCACTCAGGGCTTGTTGGTTTAGAGTCCCAGGGTCTAGCTTTGTTGGAGATGTAGACATTTGCCGGGGATCTTCCGATTGGTCATGCTAACCTCTCTCCACCTCAATAGGTACCTAAGGTACCTAGTTAACTGGATTACCTCACTGAGTGTACACACAATCATGAACAAGCAGACCTAGCAAAGTTGGAGGCCTGACTGATTTGCACTGTCCTCACGCGGATACTATGCTGATCCAAAGATCCTTTGTATACTTATCACCCAATCTTGCACACGGAGCATTTCGATCCGCAAGGTCCACGACCTTCCAACGAGGTCAGGTCCTTCCGTTCCTAGCGCCCCCACGCCGGCCTGTGACAGATCTAGGAGCACTAAGCGCCTTGTATTCGGCAGAGCCATACACCATCAGTCGCTAGTGACTTGATGGTAGGTGGATAGCACCAGACACGCCATTACATTACCAAAGTGCATGGCAGTTGGCACGCTGTTATCTGAACGTCGAACCAACACTCATAAGATGGATACTACATTCGCGTGAGTGGCATCATTATGGTGCCGAGATCACGGCCGAAAGTGCTAGGAACAATCGACTTGTTGCCCGCTATCGGCCCCTGACGTTGCACTCTCTGCAGACTACTCGGGAATGCCTTCAGGAGCCGCAAACTAGCATATCGGTGACAAACGCTTTCCACATTCTGGGACGGATTGCCTGTTCCTGATGAAGGTACTATACGACATTGCAACATGGAAGGGGGCGCATGATAACAAAAGGTAACATACCTACGGCATGGAAGTGTTGACCCACGCGAGGTAACGTGGTCAGAGGGAATGAATGAGATGACCTTTCAGAGATGTCTGGATTACTCCGCCTCTAGCCCCTTTTCCCTCCGGACAACCGGTAATCAAGAAGTTGAGCTCCATCCGACGTATGCCGCCCGTGCGTGTGTCTGTGTTATATGGCAGTGACATATATGGTGGCATGTGTCTCCTGTCAGTCCTGATGCTCCTCATCTATCTGCCCTCTGTCAATCTGAACCCCCTTCCTCTTATAATCTTCTTGCCTTGGAAGAGGCATATTATCTATTACCTCTCACTTTTTGGATGGCTGACACGCAGTAGAATGTTCTTCCCAGCTTCTCTATCAGCCTCCTTGCTGCTGCTGGCTGCCTATCAGCTTCAGCAGGTGCTTTCCAAAGCTGTGTTTGCTCACTTCATGGTTCGTCTGCTTGCTCCTATATGCATTTTCACATAGCGCCGTGACTGTTACTTTTTGTACTGACGCTGAGCGTATAGGTTGAATATGTCGGTTCTTGGGATGTCGCTAAATGGGAGTCGGAAATTCTCCTAGCGCAGACCGCACACATAGACGCATTTGCACTCAACGTTAGGGTTGGCGACGATACAGCCGGCGAGTCCCTTGCCAAAGCCTTCGAGGCTGCTCAAAACAAGGGCTTCCACCTATTCTTCTCATTCGACTACGCCGGTGGTGGCCCCTGGTCAACTCAGGATATCGAAATCTACTTGAATGGCTACGGCACCAGCTCGGCATATTACAAGTACAACGGCAAGGTATTCGCTTCGACTTTCGAAGGCCCGAAAAACGCTTCAGATTGGATCGAGATTAAGAAGAGCACCGGCGCGTTTTTTGTCCCCGATTGGTCCTCGTTAGGCGCTAAGGCTGCGTTAGAAGCCTCACCCGGCGTGCCTGATGGCCTTTTCAGTTGGGCTGCCTGGCCTTGGGGTAATAGGGACATGGACACCTATACCGACGCTTCCTACCTACAGTACCTCAACGGCTTGCCCTATATGATGCCAGTATCTCCGTGGTTCTACACAAACCTTCCTGGGTACGATAAAAATTGGCTCTGGAGAGGAGAGTAAGTTTTCTTTCCGGGGATGATGCCGCTTTCTGTCGCTTTATTCGTCTGTGACTGACACTGGTGTCCTGTAGCGATCTCTGGTATGACCGCTGGCAAGAGGTATTATACGTACAGCCAGAATGGGTCGAAATACTTACCTGGAACGACTATGGCGAGTCTCACTACATTGGTCCTTTGCATGATGAAGAGATGGATCTGTTTACCGCCGGAAAGGGCCCCTTTAATTACGCCGAAAACATGCCGCACGACGGGTGGAGACAGTTCTTACCCTTTATCATCGATATGTACAAGACGAACCAGAGCACAGTCACGCAAGAGGGTATCGTTTCCTGGTACCGTCTTACCCCTAAGGCCGCCTGTAACGACGGCAACACAGTGGGAAATACACATAGCCAGTTACAGGTCGAGTTTTCCCCCGGTGACGTCGTCCAGGATAAGATCTTTTTCTCGGCCCTCCTTGGTTCTTCTAAGGCAGTGACGGTGACTGTTGGCGGCGTCAATCTTAACGCCGCCTGGACTACAAAGCCTGCTAGCGGCGTCGGCATCTACCACGGGAGCGTCACCTATGGGTCGAACACGGGTACGGTTGTCGTCACTGTGGGCTCCATGGTCTTCACAGGCGAGCCAATCACGACAAGCTGCAACCGGGTCACCGGCCAGAACGGTCTGACCAACTGGAACGCATGGGTTGGAAGTACGGCCGGTTCTACAGTCAACGTTCAGGCCCCTTCCCTTGCGGGTCAGGTCTGCATAAGGGGCACCGGCGCAAACAACTTCGCAGGTCTCTGTTCGTTTGCATGTACTTACGGTTACTGCCCTATTGGAGCCTGTACTTGCACGGCTGTAGGCCCGGCGGTCAAGCCGCCCGGCCCGGAGACGCCTGGATATGGCACAGTGGGCTATCCTGCCGAAGGTCTAGATGCGAGCTACAGCGGCCTATGCTCCTTCAACTGCAATTACGGATATTGTCCTTCGGGTGTATGCGGAACAACAGAGTACCCGTTGGTAATCCCAACGGTGTCAGACTTTCTACCTAACGCTTGTACAGGCGGCACCGGCACAGGGAACCTTGGTGGTCTTTGTTCGTATGCTTGCAACTTTGGCTTCTGTCCCCTCCATTCCGTAAGTTCTCATACCTCCCCGCCTAATATCAAACCATTCATGTTCCTTATCGTGTGACGCACAATACTAACGCACAGCATTTTGGCAGTGCACATGCACTTCTCAGGGTCCTTTGAACGTGCCGCCTCCCACCACTGGCATCGACGGCCAAGGTGGCCCTGGAATGGATTCCTTCCTCTATGATGACCTCTGCGACTTTGCCTGCAGCCGTGGCTACTGCCCACCAGGCGCCTGCAGCTACAAGGGAAACCCCGACTCTGGATCTTTCATCACCTACGGCGACCCGTATCTCTGGACTACCCCCGACCCATTAATCGAGTGTTTCCCACCCTGCGTTCTGGTCTACCCACCTTGGGAACTTCCCGACGGTAGGAGTACCATCATCAACTTCCCTCCCTTTACTACGACCCTTGAAGTCGGATGCTCAACAGGTGTTACAACATATACCGTGTCAGGTGGGACTGTACAATACGTCACTTCAGAGGTTTTGCTGACAATTGTCACCGAAACCACCGTCCTTTCAATCCCGCCAGGTGAGTTATCGCCCCCAACCTCTCTAATTATCATGGGCTCATGCTGACCACCTTTCCGAACTCTTAGTCACGACTACGGAGATCAATTGGTGGAATCAGGCAGTTCCATCGGACCTACACACGGCACTCCTCTACCTCACGAGCAGCGTCCTGCCTCCGGTCTTCACCATCACCAATGATCACAACGCATTCCCCGCAAATTTAAATTGCCCGCCAGTGACAAGGACCATTCACCCACCCCCATGGCCATACGTCACTCCTGACAGTAGCCAAACGACATATACCACGGGCGGACCCCCAATCTGGATCACGTACTCTTCTTCGGCCTCGAGCGGCGGCGGCGGCGGTGGAGGAGGTGGTGGCAGCCATCCAACCCCGTGTCCGAACTGCAAGAAGGGCACGCGATGCACAGGCCCTTTCTGCCAATTTCCAGGCTTCCCCGCGCTCCCCGACGTGGATTTCATGGACCCCCTTGATCCTGATAATCCTTACGACCCGAGCGACCCGTACGAGCCGGAGAACGAGCAATGCACGACTCAGCTCTACACAGCATGCGAGACGCAGTGCGTGGACGGTGCTACCCCAAGCTGTGCTGCCAGCTGCTCGACCTCTCTTAGCTGCGAAGGGGACGACCTCACCACCGTTGGCACGCAGACACTTGCCGGCTGGGGAACGGATATCGAGGAGTATTGGCCGACGGAGACGCCAGATAACGCCTTCACGTCCTCGGTGATTGCCGCGGTGCAGTCAGAGCTAAACTCATGGTACCCGTCATCGACCACGGCTAGCGCCCCGTCCGCCACCCCAACAGCCAATGCCTACAGTTTATACTTATGGAAATGTGGGCAGGGTGACGGCTCTTACCAGGGGGCACGCGCCGGCTTCACGAGTGACGGGGAGTGCGGATCCCGCGATCACATACTGAAGAACATTGCCAATAGTGAGCTCGAAATGAGCTACAATATCTGCGGTGGCACACGGGTGTTAGGAAACTTTGAATACGGAGATGGAGGGAAAGCATGGGCTAATATAGACGATGGCGGTCGCTGCGACTACATCCTTGAGACAGATCTTCCGCCGGAGGTATCTTGTACGGACACGGATGGCACAGCCTGCACGGTGGGACAAGAAGCTGTCTGTGCGGACTTCTGCTAAGAGTAATAAGCGAATGTTTCTCGCCCCGAAAATCTCAATACTCTGTTTCAGTACTAACTACTATGCCAACAAAAACACCTCAATTCAGACTGTTCGCTGCCTTTTTATTCTTTGCCACGCTGAGCCTATTC
Organism: Coniochaeta ligniaria NRRL 30616; assembly: GCA_001879275.1. Classification (NCBI taxonomy): domain Eukaryota; kingdom Fungi; phylum Ascomycota; class Sordariomycetes; order Coniochaetales; family Coniochaetaceae; genus Coniochaeta; species Coniochaeta ligniaria. Next base: position 4,122,846 of record KV875094.1, on the reverse strand, counting down.
CATCTTGCCTTCATGTCCAACGTCCCAATTGCACAGTCCGAAAACACGGCCGTCACCTCGTCGAGCGACATAACCGCTAAGAATGTCCTAGTCATAGGTGGGTATCCGAATCCATGAACAAATCGCCGGATCTCTTTAGTATATGAGCGACTGATCAAGTCCGTCGGTGATAAGGAGCCAAGCAGGGCATCGGTCTCGAGCTCGCCAAGAAGTTCAAGGGTAAAGGATACACCGTTTATGGGTCTGTCCGATCTGTGGACAAAGATAAAGATGAACTTGGCCCGGTCTCGACTGTGCAATCTTTTCACCTTGTTCAGAGACGTTAAATTAACGTGGCGCTGCAGCTCAAGGAAATCGCGGCCGACATCTTCTCGATCGACCTCGTCCAAGAGGACACGGTGAAATCGGCGGCCGAGGCATGGGGCGACAGGCCGCCTCGATCTGCTCATCAACTCTGCTGGTAGTGGCTGCGAATATCTCAAGCGAGGTCTCCAAGGCATACCTGTTAGTCACCGGTCCAGGACTCGGACCGAAACCGTTTGACTAGGTTGACCAAACTGCCGACAACCAGATGGACAAATTCCGCGTGAATGTCGTTGTACAACGAGACCGCTTGCCGCAGCGAGAGATGGTGCTAAGTTCAGCCGACACTACAAGGGACCATTCCTGGCAATCAAGCACTTCTACCCCGCGCTACAGCGCAACCGCCAGTCCAAGATCATCAACATATCCTCCGACGTGGCGTCCATGTCCTCACTCATCGGTTCGTGCAACTCCTTCCGCACCACAGGCCGCTAGCTAATCTCTTCCCAGGGAAGGGGCCGGGGAGATCACTCGGCTATCGTCTCAGCAAGACTGCTCTCAGCCAGTTCACTGTCAGCTTGGGAAGGGAGTTTCGCTCTCACGACAGCGGGGTGACGGACGATGCGATCCATCCGAGATGGGTTCCTACCGCAATCTGGGGTTTCATCTGTCCGGATGACATGGATGTATAGACGGGGTTCATGATTGAGACGATTGAGCAGTACGAGCGTGACAAAACTGGCTCGTATGTCAACGCTAGAGGAGAGGATATGCCCTGGTAACTTATCACAACCACGCGAGCCCAACGGAGCGGCGGGCTGAACACTGGGCGATCTATTGCTCGTAGGATATGAATCAGATTGATAGATTGACTTGCAACGAGCAGATCACATTCTATATTGACATTGGTCGACGAGTTCTACGGCTCTGAGTCGGCTTACTGTCACTATTTCAACATCGCTTGAGCGATGAAATCGCCAGACATCCATTTACGCGCCGTACTCCATGCGAGTAGCAGGCAGGAAGCACTTGAGCACCGCAATGTCTCACAGCTACCCCTTTCTCACCGTGAAGGGGCTGCAATTTCATTCCTGCCTCGTGAATACCAGTGACCACGTCTCCACACTATTCCTCCTGGGCGCATCTGGTGGTGCCAGAGGACTCCGGAATGTCCCGTGCGCGCATGCTTGAGTGGCATTCGAATCAGTTTCACGGGAACAGACAGTGGTTGTCTGCTCATCACACGCCTCCTCTATTGCAAAGGACCTCCGAGTTGTAGGTCGCAAACGTCTTATCAGCGTGGATGAGATTCACGACGTCTATGTCTTCGTTCTTGATGTCTATCAGTTCAGTCTCGCCTCCTAATACGAACCAGACCCGTTCAAAGCCGTTCGTTAACAAATACACTTATGCTGCAGAAATCATTGCTTACCTACGCATCAACGCAAAAAGGTCATACGAATATACATGCTGAGTCTCGAACCTGGTCTTCAAGAAAGCAGCAACATTACGCAGGTGGGTGTCCACATTAGTATCTGATGCTATCTAGATCTCGGGCTCGTAGTGAACGTACTCGAACCCGGGGACGTCGAGAGAAAAGTCGGCTTTTCGCGGCCGGCCGTCGCGGATTGGAACATCGTTCCGGATTTCGGTCTTAATGTTCTTCCTCACACTTTCTTGATCGTCCGGGAGCGGCCCTACAATTCGATAGGGTTTCTCTTTTGCCCAGTCTACGGTGTCGAGGATGCAACATAGGTCTGCATGGGCTATCACCCCGATATTCTCGTTGCTGGAGTCCATGACCGGCTCTTTCCAATGCAGCCGGACCTCAACTGGTCACAGGAGCTTATCTAGGAGGATGGAGGTTGGACAGATAGGAGCATCAAAGGTGGGGGATATCGGCTAAGCCCTGAATTTGAGACGCAGAGGCGAGGTAGGAGGATGTGTAGGAAGGGACGTGCAGGTCTCGGCCGATAGCTCGCCACTCTTGCCGGCAAGATCTGCGGATATCGGCACTGAAAAGATTTGGGAAATCAATGAATGGACGTGGCAGAGCCCCATGATCTAAAAGTGAGGGCACCTCACATCCCCGCCGGTGTCTGATGTTCCATGTATCGTAGCATGCCGGTCCGTCCACGTCAAAAGTGCTGCTTTTTGCTTGAGAAAGGCGGCGCTGAGACTTGATGATGATTAACAACTAAACCTACCTACCTCAGACCTGTTAGAGGTGGATAGATACAAGCAACTCATTGATCCTGTTCCACAGCCTGGTGTGACTTTTTCGCTTCTGTGTGACCTAAAGTGCCCTCCAGTGATCCAGTCTGATGTCCTTTATGACAACCTCCGTTTGTTCGACTAGGTACCTTACAAAGGCATCGAATCCCAGCGAGACGATGCACGCACCACCTCTATAATGTGTACCGGCGCCTGCTGATATGCACATGTATGTCCTCTCATGCAAACTCCGAAACACAGTGCGACCGTGCAATACTAGTAAGCCTGGCAACCAAGGCAGCCTCGCTGCTCAAATTGATCTTCCTTGATTATCGCCGTCACTACGGTCCCATAGATGCGGCCGTCATAGTAGCATCGCCAGACACATCGACTTCTGCTCTGTCTCTGTCTCTGTGTACGCGTGCCTCGTCCCCATGACAATCCTGTTGCTCGACAAGGCGCCACATCCCGGCTTGATGGAGATGACCTTAGATGACTTCAAATTGGATTGGAAGGGCACTTTTTCCACCTCTGTGGGCCTAGTAGAGACGTACCTGAGACGGATCGAGGAGGTGAATCCCAAAGGTCCGAGACATCACAGAACTCGACCGTACGGCGCTGGATCAAGCAAGTGTTCTCGATGAGGAGCGTGCAGGCGGCACGACACGAAGGTCAATGCTCGCGTCGCTCTGCTCGGTGATTCACGCGGTCACATGAGCTGACATGAGACGCAGCCCATTGCACGGACTCACCTAGGCCCTTAAGAATCAGTTCGCGACCTACAACTTAGGTAATACCTCCGGATCGACCGCTCTGAAGGGTGCCCGGACCGGGAGGGATGCTGTTGTCGTCAAGTTGACCGACGCCGGTGTCATTATCTTAGGTTCGCCAACAACACTTAGTAGAGCAACAACCGAAACGCTCCCATGCCAACAATAGCTAAAGCGTAGACGGCGAACAAACAGTTAATATAGTCATTGAGAACCAGCATCCTAAAGAAACAACACCGGCTCCGCCACAGCGACCGCCCAGTACTCGCTATTGAAGCTCGTAGAGTAGCCTGCAAAAAGCAAAAAAAAAAACAGAAACCGCCCGGTTTCTGTTATGGCCCAGCCGACACATATTTCATATTCGCGTGTGTGGCTACTGCGCCCCCAGCTTTCGCCTGACGGTATTTAATTTGTGGCGTTCCGTGTACCGTGTCCATCATAGTCCCAGGGTCCCTTTTGGGAATCGAACTCCAGACCTCAGAAGGTACAACTGCCATTTCTGTTGAACTTGGGAGGGTGCTCGGTGGCTACTCACTCGACCATTTCAACCGCGATTGGGAAATTGGACCCGAGTTTAGATAGATATGGTGCCGGGTGGTTGACTGGTGACTGCCTGGTCAGTGCGGCTGGTGTAGGTTTGGTGACTTGGGTCAGTCACGCAGGTGAAGCTGAGAGAAGCAACCTGGTGGGCCTTAAACCGACCGCGGGCTTAGTGTCCTGCGACTTGGTCATGTTGTCGAAGCGAATCGGCTCAGTCGGCCACACTACCCGGTGCGTCAAGGACGCCGCCGCCATCCTGAGCGTCATTGCCGGCAAATGCGCCGGTGACCCCGGCACCGCGTCGATCCCGTTCGATACAACACCCGACTACACTAGGTTCTGTATCCCGGACGGACTCGATGGTGCAAGGATTGGCGTGCCTCGGAATGCGCTCAGAGGCAACCCTCCGCAGGCAGAGCTCACCCCCACCGTGTCTGAGTCTTTCGAGCGGCACATCGAGCTCATGCGTCGAGTCGGGGCCACCGTCGTAGATACTGACTTTGAAGGATTCGACGAGTCTCTCACGAGCAAGTCCCCGGCCGTGGTAAAGCGCACCGACTTCAAGCTCGACCTGGCAAAGTACCTTGAGAAGCTTAAGCATAACCCCAACGACATCCGCACGCTTGGCGACGTGATCCGCTGGACGCACAACGACCCCCGAGAAGAGTACCCGTCAAGGGGCACTGAGGGCTTGGAGAATGCCTGGGCCAGCCTGGACGACAGAGACAGTGTAGAGTTCAAGGCCGCGCTCGAATTCATGCAATGGCTCGCGGACGAAGGCGGCGTCCGTGGCGCCCTCGAACGACACAATCTAGACGCCCTCATCCTGCCAACCTGCGTTTCTCCACTCGTGCCGCACCTGGGGGGATATCCGATCATTAGTGTACCGCTAGGATTCTATCCAGGAGACACGGAGGTGAAGATGTGTCCACGAGGGGACATGACAGAGAGAGGCCCAAACCTACCGTGAGTTAAAACTGCCGCCAACAGCGAGGAGGATCACCATTGACACCCAAGGGTTCATATGTAGCTTTGGGCTCAGCTTTATCGGAGACTTGTATTCCGAGGAGAAACTGATCCAGTATGCGTATGCATTTGAGTATCACACGGAGGCTAGGAAATTCGGCAAACCGATCATCAGGCCTACCACAGAGCTGATGTGGAACCATATCTCCTCTCTTGCTCACAGTTGTACTGTGTAGTGCCTCTTCGACTGTGGCAGAGGTCAACTTGTCTGTGGAAGTGTCCCGCTGACTCTTGCCAACCTAGTAGTTACATAGGCAAGGTACTTCTGGACATCATGTTAGTCGTATCGTAACACGGATGATATTAAGATCAGCGTTGGCTGCATTAGGCTGTTTTCTACTATAGGTAATAGGCTTGTTGCAGCACAGTCTCTCTTGCCAAAAATACCGCTCGTAACAATGATGTCTACCCAGCGCACCCCGAAAATAAAATCTAAAGATCTTTGCGTGTGCTTGCGGATGTTTGACATACGGACACACGGTCCGTCTCTCGCTGAGACGGAGAACGCTGCCGCCGTATCCCGAGTCGCCCTTAAAGCCGGGCTAATATTCGCAGCGGAATCTCGAGCACGAGTCGCGTCAGCAAATACCCGCCACCCTACAAGTGTCGGGCGCGATCCTTGTAGAAAGAGTCGAGAAAAGGATGTTGCAGCAGCTCCTTAGCGGTCTTCCTCTTCTCGGGCAGCCACTGGAGCATGCCCGAAGCAAAGTCGAGGAACGCCTCCTTCTCGTCGCCGACAAATTCCGTCACCGTATCCGCCAGCTTCTTTCCTCCCCCAATAAGGTCCTTGCGGAGGATTTGGTCTAACATAGGCCAGGGGGTAAGTTTGTGACTTTGCTTTTTTCCCCCCTCTAAGAATGATATGTGACTTACTATGATCGTCAAAGAAAGGGCCGCCCCAGAACTCGTTCATGTTTCTACATTCCTTGCCGCGAAAGTTCGTGACGAGCGTGCCGAGCTGGTGTTTACGGAAGAGTTGCTCTCTCTTGATCAGTGCCTCGGGTGGGTCTCCCAAGAGACAGACCATCTGGGCAAGGTGGACATGGGCATCATATTCTCCGTCTTCCCCAGCAGGGCGGTCGAACAGGTTGATGTCTTCTAGGAGATTCCACATCTTCCAGTGTCAGCATCCATGGCTATAAAGTTATGGCACGAGAAAGTGCCAAGGAAGGTTCTGCTTACGAGGAGACCGATATTCCAGATATCAACACTATATGACCACGGGCAGCCGAGGAATACCTCTGGGGCACGGTACCGGTGAGGTTGAACGACAGATAGATGGTGGAGGTTTCCGTCGCGCCCGGGGAAGGCAAGATTAAAATCAGCCAGCTCGGGCAACAGTCTGGAACCACGCAATCGACCAAAGTCGCCTTGTGAGAGGTAGATCGCGCGGCCGTCCTCAGCTCGCACGTGCATTGGCTGAGGGCTTTTCTTTTGAAAATTGGCGAAGTCGGTCAAGACAGAGTCGTTTTCAAAGGTTATCATGATGTTGTCGTCCTTGATGTCTGGCGGGCCATGATTAGCGGTTATGTGATAAAAGTGCTGCGAAACCCTACCCGTATGGATGAGATGGCACTCAGTGTGTAAATAATCTACAGCTTGGAGGAGACAATAGATGAAGAACTTGAACAACGGCGGTGCTAGTCTTTGCCGCTGCAACCTGTGCTGGAGCCGAAAGAGGGTCTCTCTCATCGGCTCATAAACAAGACACAAGTGCGTTCCATCTAGTCCTTTCAAGTGAAAGTCATCGACAGGCGTCCGGATGAATGATAGACCATCGTGTGTTGGATTAGCGCTAGTGATGAGCCTCGAGTTTGTCGTCTCTCTGGACGCATCTGTATCAAGGGCCGCGATTTTGATGCTGACGAAGCGAGGAACCACTGGCTTGCGCCACCATTTGCTAATATCAAATATCAATGCCAGGCTGAGAGGGCTGGACTGACAGTTTTAACGAGAGACAGCTTACAATTTGAGATTCTCTGCCAGCCAAACAGTCGAGCCAGTGCCAAAACCGAGTTTGGTAATGGTCTTGTATCTACCATCCAGAACCTCTCCAGGCTTCGTTGGATGAAAGTATCTCAGACGATCGTCCGGGAACAACTCCTCTTCAATAGGTTCATCAATGATTTGAGTCATTGGCCCACGCTGGGGAGCTGATAAGTGTAGCTGTCGGAGAAGGGCCAGACCCCAGTGCCGTTTCTGCCTGAGAAATCGCGGCTTTGCAATCGGGAATGAGCTCATCATCTTCAAGAAGTAGAGCTCCAACCGTAGTCCAGCATCACGATCAGGCTCCTAGCAGGATCTCAGATGCCTGGTCTTGGCGAGAGGCGCGCTCATTCAGGTGGTTGGCATGCGTCAGGCTGATTTGTTGTTGTTGGTTCCAGGTTGTCTGTGTTTGGCCGCCTGAGGCAACATGGGACACAGGGCGGCCAGTGGGTCCAGTTTATTACGTAACAACCCAACCTTAGGTAAGGTACCTCCAACTCATTTGGAACAGCAGGAGCCTTTCGGAGTAAAGTCAGTGTGGCACTTGGAGTTCTTTCCTTTTTTAATGCCATATACCGAATCTGAATTACCTCCAAGTAAGTAGGCTCGCACCGAATAGCCCTTTCTTTTTGCGGCTGTCTTACGGCTGTTAATAAAGAATAGCCGTTCTAATCTTTTGAGAGGAGTGAGCGTCTCCATCTACCGACTTAAGTCTTATACGGCTAGCTACGGCGATGAAGTTGGCCGAAATGTAGTTAACCCAAGTTGCCCCTGACCGATAACCAATGAATGGAGGGACCGACGGAGATCAAAGTTATGTTGGCCGCCTTACCTACATGGCGCACATCCAGCTTGATGGGTAGTGAGTCACACAACAATGACAGTACATGTTCAGCGCTTATATTTGAACTCTCATTGGACTGAAACCTGGGTTCACGGAGCCGAGGTGAACAGGCAGGCATTGCTAACTTGAAACCAACAGATATTGTTCGATACCACGTGCTAGCTGCTCGAGTCCCCCACCAGATTACCTAGGAGGAGAAGAGGGTGTTCAGCTTGAAGTTCGCAGATTACCAGAATGATCACGCATTTTCGCCCAGGGTGCGTCGGTGCAAAAGTATGCTGTGGGAGAAAATGCTATAAGGTACACACCGTTCCTCTCGTTCCGCGTCACTACACTCTCCTTTCTTTTTACTCGATATCTGACTTCAAACTCCCTCTGGTTTTTAGACCGAAACGCTGCGAGAAGATTAATAGCTTTGGGTATTGATCCTTCTATCTATTCCTTCTGAATCCTCTGTAGGACTGATTTGGGCAACATGAAGTCGACCTGGGCACGACTGAAGAATTTCACATACAAGGGGAAAACAAGAGTCCCTTGGGCAGAGCGGTGTATCAACGATTACTCCAGCTCCCTTGTGGAAGAATTCCCCGACCACGCGCGTCAGTTGGAAAAGACACCATATGCGAAGTTCAAGTAAGCTAGTTCTACTGCATCCTTTCAGTCTTCGGCCAACATCTAATGTTCCGGGTCTCTAGTGGCTCACCCCACGCAACCGAGACCACGAACGACCCGTGGCATGCGTCCGTGACGCTTCGCAAAAAGGATGACTTCAAGGGCTCTGGGTTATCCCTGCACGTTTACCCGGACGGGACCGTAAGGCCTTCTAAAGCCGAGTTCCCTGTCATCAAGGTGACGCCCGCCACCAAGGAAGAACTGGGCGAGCACGACGCCCGCTGGCTTGATCCTGAGTTTGAGCGTGCCTGGCAGGAGTCAAACAAGGCGAACGATGGCTTCGACACCGCAGGCTCCTCAAAGGGTAAGGGTAAAGCCAAGGCCCAATCCTCCAGCGGATCTTCGTCAAAGCAGCATAAGTCTTCTCAGAAGAACAGGGATGCCCCAAGCAGCAGCAAGCAAGAACGGTACCTCCCTCAGTACACAAGTGATCCGGACACTGGGGAGTGGTACCGCTATACCGAGGATGGCTCGGTGGTGTACTGGGACCCCGATTCCCAGCATGAATATTATTATGATGACCAGGGGCAGGTCATATGGCTTTGATTTCGGACGAGTACATTTTGGAAGCTTGCATGCTTAACCGCCTTCAAAATATACCTTGACGGTACTTGACGGCGTACGGGTTAGACTCTGTTTTGACTTAAATCATTCCACTTACCACAAGCTTTGTTTTTTAGCTTACCTTATATTAATCCTTTTCCTACAGAGGGCTGCAGGTTTGAAACTATAAGCATCTTAACAAATCTTCAAGTATCTTCAAAGTCTTATTCGACTGCAGCTCAACCTAGCACGAAAGCGGCTAAACTAAGATGGCTAATGTCTACTGGAAGGTGGCCAAGTGCTAGAAGACTTCCATTATAGATAAAAATTGAAAAAAGTAATTCCCCGCTCACATATTTTACTCATCCAGTGAGTCCAACCCACGCTCCGGGTTATGGTAGAGCTGTCATCGTAATCTCAGGTGCTACCCGAACTCAGACATAGAGACACTTGCAACGCCTTTGACCACTGAGCTACGCCACTCCCCGGATTGTAGGTTATGAGTGCCTGACCCGAAACTTCTTCATACACCTACCGCACTGACGAAGTGTTTACCAGTTCCCGGTGCACAGTGAATAAACTCCACCATCCTTTACATGGCATCTACGACCTACCCGTTCTCCGAATACTTTACAGGCTGAGGGCGAAGCAAGGCATATTGATCCCAGCTAAAGGGAAGATGGGTATTTTCACATCAACATAAATATCACATCAACATAAACTACTAGTACTGCCTCGCAACCCATCCCAGCCTGGCATACTCCCACGCACAGAATCGCATCCGACCAGATCATCATGTCCTAAATCCGAAGCCTTCATTGGGCCAATGGAACCGTTATGCTGCTGACAAGTTTGAAGTTCCACAATGTCGCCCTCCGCTCTTCTAGTTGCCGCCAAACACTCTCTGGCATCCGTGCTTCTGAGCCTCATCCCGGTTTGCTCACGGCATTCCCATCCATCTCAGAAAACTCACAGAGCTTCCTCCTTGACCACATCACGACGCCATCAAAGCAATATGCTTAAGCTCACTGCATCTCGTTAACAACAACACCCAACAAGCTCACCTCAGCCAGCAAACTCACCTCTGAACCTGCTGCCCAACCTTCATAGGCGCATACTCCACATCCCGCCCCTCATCCCTCCCAAGATCAAACCCCTCCGCCCTCAACCGCCTCGCCTCCTCCACCAACTTCGGTATCGGCACCAAATCGAAATCCGACGACAGATGCCAAAAGAAAGTAGACGAAATCCTCACCAGCGGGCGGTCCGGACGCTCAACCTTCCGCCGTTCTATAGTCTCGATCGTCGCCTGATTAACAACAACCTCGTGGTACCCGGCCTTGACGAGCCCGCCCGTCAGGTGCTCGAGCTGCTTGCCGGCCTGGACGAGGAGATAGTTGCCCTCCGGGATCTTGACCGCGATGCGCCTCCCCGTGTTGCGGGCCCAGATGTTGAGCCCCGGGTAGCGCGAGCGGCCGTGGATGGTCAGGAAGTTGAGGTCCGTGTGGAAGCCGGCGAGGACGGTGTCCTTGGCGCCGTACTTTGAGAGGTCGGACGCGGTTGGCGCGAGGAGGTGAGGCCTGTTTGCGTTGGTTAGTGGTGGTGATGGTGATGGCTCGTTCGTGTTTGGAGCACGGGCTCACCCGTATCGGCCGGCGTCTCTGAAGGTCTCGGCGGGCAGACCGAGACCGATTGCAGCCATTTCTGCAAGATTGGAAACGCTGTATGGCAGAGTTAGTTAGTTGCCTCTCATTTGCACCTCACAGTCCACCGGAACTCACGCATTCTTCATGGACGACCCCCACTGATCCATAACCGGCGTCCACCTCTCCCTAATACCGGGCGCCTCAGGCGTCACATTCGGCGCATTCAACCCCGGAAACTGCGTCTCATACGGCGGCTTCTCGACCACCCGCCAAAAGAACCTACACTTCGGATCCGGCGCGTGTCCCGCGACATCGAGCGGCCGCTCCGCCGGCTCCAGGCGCGCGATGACGTCCAGGCACGGCTCGTCGACGGCGCACTTGGGCTTCTCGGTGTTCTCGAGCGTCACGCCGATCTGGTAGCTCAGCTCGGGCCGCTCGTCCCTTTTCAGCGTGGCCTCGGGCTGGGCAAAGTAGTCCTCCAGCAGGTCGAGGAAGGTGGCGTTGTCGTCCTCCGAGACGCGCGAGTCGTGCAGGACCAGGGCGCCGTAGGCTATCAGTCCCTCGGCGGCGCGCTTGCATTCGGCCTGGACTTGGGGTGAGTCCTGCGGGTTGTGGAGGAAGATGTCTAGGTCGATGACGGGGAGGTCCATTGGGACGGAGTCGCTGGCTGTCATGACGATGCGCAGTCCACAGTGACGGTGCTGATCCTGGCAAGACTTATCGTGCGGATTTATAACCCTTGGTCCGAAATAGAGTTAAATGTGTCGCTGTCTTAAGAAGCACTCTATAGCAATACAGATTTATTTGGACTCAGGTCACAAGCTCTGGCAGTTCCAGGTCAGCTCACCCCCCCTTATCAAGTGAAGTCGAGAACCTGGAAGCTTGCCGGCTGGGCCCGTCTAAAGCCGGGACCCACTTTTGGATCAGCCAATCATGAAGCCGATATATGTTACCGCTGTTCTTGGCGCCTGCCTTTTCGGTCCAGGCCCTGAAATATCTCCTGCGATAACCACCGGCGAAATGCTACGAGGCGAATAACAAATATCCAGGTACTAAACACACACGTGAAGAAAAAAGCTGCCATTTGTGAAAGACTCTTGCTCAAGAGCGTGGCTACGGGTCCAAATGAGTAAGGTAGGTCGCTACAGAGAAAGTGGCAGGTACGGCCGACATGTCTACCGGTCGCTCTTGCCGTTCGCATCAGATACCGGACTACATCAGGGTTCTTGGCACGTATCCGGCGTCATCTTTTCTAAAATTGCCCACGGCTGCAAAGTCCTCATTTGACTCTTGATACCAAGGTAAGGTAAGGTGAGTTAAGGCACAGAAGACATCGTTCTGTTGGTCTTGGCGAGGTTCCTGCCGTCTTTACCCCAGGTATCTTACTCAAGAGTGAGTAATACGAACGACGTGCCGCTCCTTCAAGCCGACGCTCACATCGCTGGAGTCATAACCCAACAGAGCCTTCCTCTACCAGCAACAAACACCAGAAGAATCAACAGCATGCAATCAACCAAATCCGCACTCTGAGTCTGCACTATCTCATGACTGACTCAGACTGAGTGAGCACACATCACGGCACAGCCCCCAGCACCGCCGCCTCCTCGCTAAACCTCCAAACATCCGGCTGCCCAACCGTCAGGGCAAGGAGATACCTCTCCCAGTAGCCCACCATAGGCTCCTCGGGCAACACCATCTCCTGCGGCACCCTCTCATCACCCTCCCCCTCGACTCTCCCAACATACACCCACCTCCACATCCCATCCTCCGCCGTGACCGGATACAGCTGAGAAGCAGGATACTCCCCACCCTCAAGACCCAACTCACTTGGTTCGCCACTCCTCAACCTCTCCTCTACCGCACCCCTAATCCCCAACTCACTTGGCTTCCCCCTCTCCAACCTCCAAAGCGGCCCAACTCCCCCGTGGTCCGTGTCCCCCCTCAAAAGCGCCTCGCACCCCCAGACCCCCCCATCATCCAACCCCAACCCCGCGCACGCCAGCCTAACCCGCACGCAGGAGTGCACCCTCTCCCCCGTCGCCAGCAGCGGCTCCCCCTCCAGCGCCTCGTTCGTGTCCGGGTCCACCCTGAGCCCCAGCCCCGGGCGGCGCACCGTGGTGCCCGCGAGCAGCTGCACGGCGCTGGTGGGGGTACATATCTGGCCCAGCCCCCACGGCCTCGCCGTTTTCCACAGCTCGGTCGTGCTACCGTCCGGGTGGCGGTGGCGATCCGTCCCGTCGCAGGGGTGCTCGTCGCGGAGGATGGGCGGTGTCGTCGGCGGGGGATGGTAGACTTCCGGTCTCCCCCAAGCCAGGGGCGCGGTGGGATGCGGACGGAAAAAGGAGAGGAGCTGAGATGGCGAGAACGGGACGGATACGGCGGGGAACGGGTGCGCGGCCGAGTAGCGCAGGCCGGCGGCGAATGTGGCCGTCAGGCGCTTGTGGGAGAACTCCACGCCTACCGTGGCCAGCTGGTCGCACATCCCTTTGTTTTGGCAGTCAGTCAGTGCCGCCACGCCACTCTCACGCAATGACAGACGAGAGAGAGAGAAAACCTACAAGCAAGCGAGATACTAGCAACCTGCTGATCCGGCCACCCCCCGCCGACATTGCTATGACTCCCCGGAAACCAGACCTGCCTCAGATTCGTCCTCTCGTTCCCGTCCCCGCGCTCCCACAGCGCCGGCCGAAAGGCGTACCGCGGCTCGTCCAGCGCCAGCGCCTGAAACGCGTTCTCCACTTTGTCGGACACCTGCGTGTTGGTGAAGCGCCACTGGTCGGCGGACCCGCGGACCCCGACGACGGGGGCGGGCGGGATGCCCAGGGCGCCGACCGTGTCCCACACCCCGAGGGCTTTGATGGTGATTTCTGTCGTGGCGTCGCGGTACGTGTCGCGCGTGTAGCCGAGCTGTTTGAGCGTTAGAGCCTTCCGTTATGTGGATTTGAGGAGCGAGGTTAAGGTACTGACGCTCTTCAAGCCCATCTTGTACAGCTGCATCCGCCTCTTCTCCCACACAATCTTCTCCCGCCCTTCCTGTCCGCCATACTCCGGCAGCGCAGGCACCAGGAACTCGTCCGCCGGACGATGCCTGTCGCCCATGTTCTCGTAGTCCTCGAAGATGGCGTAGAAGTGGTCCAGCCCGTCGGGCGTCAGCAGCCCCAGCGACGCGACCATGTCCGCCGCGGAGCGGGCCGTGAAGGCGCCCCGCGAGAAGCCGACGAGGACGATGGAGTCGCCGTCGACGTGGTTGGCGCAGATGAAGTTGTAGACTTCCCGGATGTCCTGCCTCGAAGCGCAGCCATCAGTATTACGGTTTACGACATGAACCCTGTGTGTGAGGAGGGGGGTTGAGAGGATGGGAGGGGGGGGGTTACCCGGTCCAGACCCATGCCGAACGTGCCCCCCGTGAACTTGTCGAGGGCGTTGGCCGTGCCGACGCCGGCGAAATAGGAGATGATCTGCGGCGTGCCGTCGGAGCAGGTCCGGCGGAGGACGCGCGATAGACGTGTCACGTTGGATGCTGGCTCGTTGCTGTGTTGCGTGTTAGTTAAGATCACTGCACTGTTGCAACCTGTCCATAAGGTATCTTGGTGAGCCCACTTACCCCGTCTTGCCGAGCTGGTCCATCCACGTTCCGTCACAGCACATAATGAGGCGCTTTGGCCTGCCATGACTGCGTTGCATGTTGGGGTTCTGTAGGTCTGCCATTTTTTTGTCGGCATTTCTCTGGGACTTTGATGAGTTCGAGCTGAGGTTGAGGGCTCTTGAGAAGTTGAGGCAAGGCGGGGAGAGCTGGTCCAGCTGATGCGCTGTGTCGTGGCGCTGGAAATTGGAGGCTGGGCAGCTGAGTGCTACGGCGTCGACGCTAGCCCGCCTCCAACTTCTAAGACACGGACCGCTTCGGATTGGACACAATTCAGCCATATTCATGGATGGTCAACTCTATTGGCTTCATCGTGGCACAAGGCCACGGCGACAACTGGTCTCCCTGATTCCAGCATCAGGTGGCTCAGGTGAAGAGCGGATTCACAACGTCCTTTCGCGGCACATGTGCAGAGATCACCAGGCACCCATCGAGTCTTTGGTTCTCCAAGTTTCCGTTTTGTTTGCCATCAAATGCACTGCCGGCCACATGTATATAGTACAGACATGGTCATACACAAGAATAAACAAACAAATATACCACCGATGCTAACTCAAACCACACACTCCCCTAAGCAAGCAGCGCAGTCAAGCCAGCAACCACAACAGCGCCAACCACCACGAACCCAAGCCCAGCCCTATCAGCCGTGACGCCCGCTCCTGACTTCCCACCAGCCGACGTCGCAGCAGGCGCACCACCGCTCTGCGTCGCGTTTCCGCTACCAGTCCCGCTCCCACTTCCACTCCCACTCCCACTCCCACCGCCGCCGCTGCTGCTGCTGCCATTACCACCCGCAGTCCCATTCCCAACGCCCCCAGCTCCAGCCAGAATCTCATACCTCGCCGCCAGCGCAGCCAAAGCATTCATCTGCTCCCCGGCCCCACGCGCCCCATCATCCCTCCCCTCCGTCCAGACAAACCCGCACCGCGCACCCTCGTCCCCGGCATCGTCGCATGACGCAGCCACCGCCGTCGCGGCCCCCTCAAGCACGCACCCCAGCCTCCCCGCCGTAAACGGCGCCTGCGCCGCCGAAACCGCCAGCCCCCTGAGCAAGATGCCCTTGAACGCCCGCATGTCGGTGGTGCACGTTCCCTCCGCCTCGCACGCGCTCTCGACGGGGACGCAGTCGTCCCCCGTAAAGACATCGGTGCCGTTGACCAGGGTCGACAGGCGGTCCCGCCACGCCGCGCCCGCGTCGGTGGCGTTATACATGTTCGCCGCGCCCTGGACGAACGTCCCCAAGACGTAGGAGAAGCGCGCCCTGTTGACGTCCGAGCAGTTATTCTGCACGTGCGCGCCGTCATAGATAGCCCCGGTTTCCTTGTCAAGAAAGCCCACCGTCTCCATCCAGCCCCAGGTCCTCTCCGCCCACTCGCCGTAGTAGGTGGCGTTGCCGGTCAGCCTCGCCAGCCGCACGGCGAGGTTGAACAGCGTCCCCGTCGACATGCTGTTCTTGTAGTCGTACCCTTGGTTGGCCGCCGCGATCTGCCACCGCAGCCCCCCGCCGCACTGGTCCGCGCTGTCGCTGTCGTCCCACCTCGCCGCCAGGTCGTCGAAGACGTTCCTCGCCAGCACGAGCCACTGCGATCTCGGATCGTCACTCGGATTGGACAAGCCCGTCTCCGCCGCGGCCAGAGCGGCCATGCCCCAGATCCCTTGGTCGTCGTTGCCGAGGGACGCGGTCTGGTTGGGCGGCATGAAGTTGTCCCCCGGTCCGATTTGGAAGAGGATTCCCTGCGCGACGAGGTCGTTGTAGGTGGCGTCGCCTGTTGCGCGCCAGTAGTCGATCAGGGTGTTCCACATCGCGCCGGCCTCCCACCAGTAGTAGTCCCCTGCCGGTGGGGGGCCGGGGAGGATGCCCGGTGTTTGGCCCGGTTGGGTGCCGGTGTAGTAGGTGAGGAGGTTTTTGGCTACTGAGGCTGCGGCGGTTTTGATTGAGGCGGCGTCGTTGATGTTGAGGTCGATGGCGGCCAGGGCGGCGCCCCAGAAGAGGGCCGTGAGGGCTGGAGACTTCATGATGGTGTCCCACAGATAGCAGGACTTAACGAGTGTGGTTAAGGAGCGAAAGGACCTGTAGGAAATGCGGAAGATCCGGACATTAAAACATTATACACTGTGGATGTTATACAGGAATGATCAAGCTTAATACCCCAGAACCCCAGACCCCAGGAAATTAGCTGAGCGGTTGAAATAAGCACCGCCTCACCGTCGATCGTTCGGAGTCTGGTTGTTGCTGACAGTATGTTCTTGGCCTTTTTATTCTCCGTACCAGGATTTGCTAGGCGTTCGAAATAAGGCACCTACCAAGAATTGAACGAATGACCACTCGAGACTCGTTAAAACTGGCCGCTGTGCCGCCCAGAAATCTCGTATTAGTGGGGTAGACCCCTGTTTTTGTTGCCGACTTCCGCTAGCGTACCAGGCTAGCCTAACCGTCTCTAGCTGACCTCTATTCTTCGATTAATAACACGCGACTTCCTCACGCTCTCCGGTTCTCAAGAGTCAACCGCATCGTCAGTAAGGCAAGGCAGGTGCTCTAACCCACCAGAGGCCTCGCCCCCTTCCCAAGCGTGACCCTAAACACAAGCACCTGGTTATCAAGACTAAACCCCGACGCGTCCTTGTACTTGAGCCTCCCAAAGTTAGCATGTCCTGTGATGTCAACGTTAGCTTTGCCTGCTCCCTCACAACTCCAAAACAAATAAGAAGAATAAACCAACCATCCTGAGTAATAAAGTCATTATCGCTCGCAACAAACATAAAATACTCCTCGCCCTCACTCCCCCCCTTACACTTCGTCTTCGTCGCAGGAACAAGCGCAATCCCCTCCCACTTCTCATTCAACAGCCCCCCATCCTGTTCCCCGCCATTATGCAGCCCAAACCTCACCAGCTGACTGTTAACATTAACGTCAAGAAACGGACACACCGTCGCCGGCGTGATATCCCCCTCCAACACCCCCGCAGCGCTAGCAATACTGGTATTAAACGCATCGTGCGCCGAGCCAGCCACGTCCGTCGCGCCAGCGATGTCAAACACGTCGACGTGGCGGTACACGGAGCGCGTGTCCGCAAACGTCTGTCCGACGCTCGAGTCCCGCGGCAAAAAGAAGAACTGACTCCCCCCGGCGTAGTGCAGCTCCGACTGCGCCGCCACGCGCACCTGGCCCGCGGCGTTGGTGAACGTCGGCAGGGGCACGACGTACTCGGCCTCGTACACCGGCGTGGGGCTGTCCAAGCCGTACTGCAGCAGACGGGTATACCGGCGCGTGGCGGCGTTGGAGCCGCCCTCCTGCCGGGCGGCGGATTGGAGCAAGGTGTAGAGCTTCTTGCCGTCGCTGCTGATGGTTAAGCCTTCGAAGCCTTGGTTGTTTTGCCGGCCTTGGGTCGGGTTGCTGGGGCTGGGGTGCGCGTCGGGGGAGTACATGGGCGGGCTGTCGGCCGAGAAGCTTTCGTTCGCTTGGTGTCAGTACGGCGTGACTAAGGTACTACTCTGTCTGGAATTGGTGATTTACCTCACAACCCCCTCTCTCAGCGGCAGTATAGCGTCAGGAGGAGCAATGGCAAGCGTCATCGTGCCGTTCCGGTCGAACTTGTAGACGTACGGGCCATACTCGTCGCTGACCCAGAACGAACCGTCGTCATCCACCACCAAGCCCTCGGCATCTACGCACACGGCCCTGCCCCCCTCACCATCGCCGCCGAACCCGTCACCCACGTACGTCGCGGTCGGCAAGATCGGAAAACCGGGGAACTTTAGACCTCCCTCGCTGCTCTGGTCCGGGTCCAGACCGCTGGTGTACGCGCCTCCGGGATCCTTGAACAGCACGGTATCCCGGTACGTGAGCTTGAGGTTCGGGCGCAGCGGCTGCTCCGCGCTCCCACCGGACGTCACGGTCAGTGATATATCAAACTTGTGCACGCGCGAGACGAAGTTGTTGGTGCCGTTGGTGTTCCACCCGCGGTCGGGCAGGCCGTACAGCGTGCCGCCGAAGACGCCCGATTTCTTGTTGTACGACCAGTCCCTGATGGTCAGCGACGAGCCGATGCTGATGGTGTCGCCGTACTTGTCCACCGCGTTGCCCGCGACAAACCCGTAGCCGGCGAGCTCGTTGTAGACGTAGGGGTTGCCGTTGCAGGTGGTGGAGAAGACGGGTGCTGGTTGTGTGGTGGTGGTGGTGCTGGCGCTGGGGGCTGCGCTGCAGAGGTGTGAGGTTGCAGCGATGGCTACGAGGCCGGCGACGAGGAGGTGGGTGCTCATGGTTGGGAGGAGGGCGGGGGAGGACCGGGTGGTTGGGTCGTGGATGACCTGGTTGGCGCGGGTGGTCCTGCACCGGCGGGCCCTTTATGAGATTTCGTGCGCATCGTGTCTGGCGGTGTTGCGACTTGCTGGTCCCGAGCGTCTAGGTGCTAGAGGTTGGAGGTAATTTTACGTCGCGAAGGTCTATGCGGAGTCGCACGTGGTGACGATGTCGTGGACTTAGACCGGGTCCGCACGTGCGGCGTGGGATGCTTTCGATTGGGGTGCCTTGATTCTTGGCGCCTTAGCATCGGCCTCACGACAGGGGTAGGTCTCGACGCACAAGTTGTCGGTGACGACAGTCACGAAGCACTAGCGATTGCCGTCTATTTGGGAATCGCGGAGCAAACACGTGGTGGAAACATATCGAGCGGATCAGGGTGTTGGTTCGACCCTTGTCGGAGGGCTGGGGATGGGGTCCAGCAATTGAAGACGAGGCACGCTACGATCCCCATTTTCGAGATGCTTTAAGACTGCAGTGCAGTCCAGTTCGAAGTCCTCGCCGCTCGGGGTCCCCATGCTTGGGGAATACGTATTAACGCCCTGGGTTCGATGCGGAATTTCTTTGTGTTAAAATAAGCCACCTATGCTGCGGTCATTGTCTCGTCTCATTCCAGGTCGAGTCGAAGTCGGACCCCTGTTCGGGAGCATATGTGTCCGCTTCCTCGCCTGTTTAAGCAGCAAGTGCTGCATGAGCTACGTTTTCGCTGCGATGGGCTGTGTTCTAACACATCCGGCAATGCTCTTTGTCAGAGACGGTGACTGGCGCGCCGTCTTGATCAAGAAGCTTCGGCAGCTACGTCCTTGGTGGTCGATGATTGTCCAATGGAGAGAACGGCCGTTTCCGCTCTCGAAATGTGTCCGAATCGCAGTCATTGTTGGTCTCGTGGGTCTTCGTGTGGTGGTCCTTTGATGTGTCGGCACAATGAATGGCATCGGCTGTCCGGAAACGGTGCTCGGTGCTCTGTGGCGGCCTGGTTCCCGCTGTTTAGCAGGACCGAGGAGGTGGTGTCGCAACCCTGGAGTGAATGGCCAACCCGCGTTCCTCTCGTCATGCTTGTGATATATATTATCAGCACCGACTGGCGCATCACCCCCGCGACGACCGTCGGCCCGTATCCCCATCCACCACGAGCTTCACAGACACTCTCACGCGCATAGAACGCCACTGCGTCCGCGTCTTACATACGACAAGATGGACCCCGCTGCCGCTGTGAGTTCCGACACTGTCCCTCCAAAGGGTACACCTGCCCGGTTCGACTTCTTACTGCAGATTTGGTGCAGCCAAATCCTGGGGGCCCAAAGGGAGCTCAGGGAGATCGTTGCTCGAAACCAGGAAGAGATAGAAAGGAGATGGGAGACGAAGCTGAAGCAGAAGAACAAGGCCAGGAAGGTCTTCAGGGTTGCCTGGCCTCAAGACCCAAAAGGGCTAGTTCCTGGAGAGATGCCCAAGGAACATCGTGCGGACATGGATTTGGACGCCGTGAAAGACCCAGGGGGTAATGAGAGAGATAGGCGCCATCTCTATTTGTGGCCGCACTTGAACGAGACAGACCTGTTCGAGCGGCCAGAGCTGTTGATGCGACTGATTCATAACCGGGCCCTGAACTCCTGGTTGGAGTACCTCTGCATGGACCTGGACTCGACCAAGGGAGGCTGGGAGATCGAGGGAGTGAGGGTTCGCCTTCGCTGGGGGCGCAGAGACTGGAAGGATGGTACGACAGAGCACAGCATCGATTATCGGGTTAGTTTCCGAGACCCTGGCAGCAATGGTGCGGGATCGGCGTGCTTTACAGTACAGAGGTCGACGACGGAAGAAGAGCGAAATAAGCTTCTACCTGGAAGTTTCGACTATGCCCAAGCAATCATTATCGCCGAGGTGCAAGCACTTCTCTACCCCTTCTTGGTCAAGGTCTGCAAGGAACTGCTTCTTCCAAAGAAGGACAACTTGACGGATTCAGAATACGCCGCCAAGTTCCACGATGAGTTCATCAAGAGCAAGCCATTTCCGGCCCAGCTGCCCACTCCGCCCAAGGCTCCGGCCACTGCTGGGTCGTCAACCGACGGCGTCTCGGTCAAGATCCTCTCCGAAACAAGAATGTACTCCTGGTACGGCAAACCACAAGACGTGGATCTCCTGACAGTCGGAGACTTGATCAGGTCCAGGGTAGCCGACACGGAGGAGGCGATCCTCGATCTACGCGCCTCCCCTGACATCTGGGAGGACTCGGTGAAGCAGTGGAAGTCAGTATACGACCAAATGAACCAGGTTCCAGAGCCAGGCCCCGATGCAGGCTTCGCCGCCGAGCAACTACCCGGATGGAGATGGGCGGTGGAAAAGACCGTCAGCGTCGCCATCACGGCCTATGATCGCTGGCATTTGCTGTACGACACCTTTACAGCGCTGCAGGAGGCACAATGGGTGCACAAGGAAGCGGTCGCACGAAACAGAGGTGCTACAGAAGTCGAAGAAGCCAAGCGAGTGTTGGATCAGAGATTGCTATGCTTTCAGTTCGTGTCCAGCCAGCTCTCCGAATACATCTTACAGGACGACCTCAAGGATGAGATCAAGGATAAATATCCATTCGACCGGTACTTCGACCTCAGCGAGAAGAAAGATGACCCTCATGAACAGAGAGTCCCAAGGCGCACCGATACCCTACAGACCGAGCTCTCATCCGGTAAAGGGGTCGGGCGTGTATTCGAGAGGTTCCGCTCGGTCCTCGAACCCTACCAGCGCAACAGATTCGGCCTGCCCGCCGTGCTGTGCGAACTAGATCGCGCCATCGACAAGGTACACCCGACGGAAACCAAGAGCATCATTCCTGCTTACATATCGCCCTCACTCGAGGATCTCGGCATCCTCGCGGAGTGTCTCGTCCAAGTCAACAACATGGCGCCGTGGATGACTCTCGTCGAGCTGTACAGCACCATTCACCAGCAAAGGATGAAAGCTGCCAACAAGGAGGTCGAGGACCTCTACACGCCACTGGCTGCCCTGTGGAAGCAGAGAGACACGATATTCGACCCTGTATACAAAAAGGGAATGCCGAAGCGAGACCGGTTCAAGTACCTCACGCCAGGTGAAGATATAACCGAGCAGGTCGTCACCACTATGAGGAAATCTGAAGAGAATCTAGAAGGCTTCTGGGAAGAGCTTCTATCGAATCTGAAGGAGGCAGAGGCGCTCTCAGAGGGGCTGCAAACGTTGCTGGATCAAGCACCAGGCCGCACGCCGGCCTGGGAGGAGCCTGTGCGGACCGAGTCTTCGTCCTCAGAGACCGGATGGACAGAACAACCGCAGGCAGAAGAACAGTCAAGCCAGACGGAAGGGTGGACAGAAGGGTGGGAAGAAGAACAATCTGGGGAACAACCTGGAGAACAACTGGAAGATCAACCACAAGAGGCAGAAGGCACCACGGCCGGCGGATCCCTATGGGACGAGATGCAAGCCAGACTGAAACAAGAACAAGAACAACAAGAAGAACCAGAACAACAAGAAGAACAAGAAGAACAAGAAGAAGACCCAATGGACATAGACCCCCCCGATCCAAATCCCGACCCGCCCGCAGCACAAGAAGAAAACCCCGCCCAAGACCCCCCAGCTCCTGACTCAACCCCCAAAATCAAAGTCAAGCCCGCCACCCTCTCCATCCTCCGCAGCATGATGTTCGACAAGACCCGGCGGCACGGCCCCGTGCCCGGCGAGATACACTGGGACGACCTGCGGGCCGCCATGGCCGACGTCGGCTTCGCCTCGAACAAGGGCCACGGGTCGGCGTGGCACTTCCACCCGACCGAGGCGCTGAAGGAGTTCATTCGCTCGCAGAACTCGGGGGGCGACACGGCGGCCATCACGCTGCACGACCCGCATCCGAAACGGAAGGTCGACGCCATCTATGCGCGGAGGTACGGGAGGCGGTTGTTGAGGCGGTATGGGTGGACGTTGGAGACGTTTGAGGAGAGGTGATGCGGGTGGTGAGGGGGGCTGTTAGGGGGGCTTTGGAACTAGAGGACTTGGCTGGACGTTGGATTCGTTTGCTCGGGGGTTATGCGGCCAGGGGGTTGTAGATGACTTGGTTGGACTTTGGATTCATGCGTTCAGGGGTAACATGGCGAATCGTAGATATCTTGGCCGGATATGATTGGTGTCTGTGTTGAAAGTCGACATGGAAGTGAGAGATGTAGAACGCAAGTTAGAATGTATCATATATGACTTTGGACTTGTGTTTTTGCTTTGTGTTTCCTCATCCCATTCCTGTTGGCAGTTGTAAATTAAATTACTTCCAGTTGAATCAGTGTCCAATTCGTTTCCGGAACAACGCAATTGAGTTGTGTTGTAGTAAACCGAAGCTAACGGAGTGTCAAAGAACAAACGATGTCTTTGTGATGACAGCGACACATGGATACAGGGTGGACGCAACGGGAGAACCGCACTCGGGTGGCCATGTAAGTATGCAATTGGGATAACCCATCAATATGTGCTATGTTGTCTCCGGCACCGTATTACACAGAAGTGTGTATGACAAAGATAGCGGGTGTGTCGTGTTTATCTGTTTTCGCTTCCGGTGACAGTGGCTGAATCCTATTGACACGAGTCTCGAGTCCTTTGATAGTAGTCTTTGAAGCATTCGAATGACACCCACCACCCTGACGACTCGGCGGTCCGGAAACGGCGACTTACAACACCATGATGGCGTCCCTTTGTGTGTACATAGTGAGGTGTGCTTCTGACACCAGCTGATGATTAATCGTACCGTAACTAGATATGATCCAAGCAAACTACATAAGGGGGATGAATCGAAACACAGTCAGTCATACTGGCTGTAGATCATTGTACGATAATACTGCTGCCCCTGATCTCTACACTTACACGGGAATACCACGAGCATAGAAGCTGGGACAATAGCTTACATCAAGATCATGGCTAGTGTTCAACAGAGCACGCCAGAAATTCGCAGTTACGAATATGTCAAAACACTGCTTGTGGACCACTGTCAACAAACAACCAGAAAATGGGCCACGCTTCAGAGAATCCTCGAGCGCGACTCCGAGAATATATATAAAGTCTGGCAACAAACCCTAAAGAACTCTCCTGGGAAGCGAGGCAAGGTCGTTGACCGCGCGC
Organism: Coniochaeta ligniaria NRRL 30616; assembly: GCA_001879275.1. Taxonomy (NCBI): domain Eukaryota; kingdom Fungi; phylum Ascomycota; class Sordariomycetes; order Coniochaetales; family Coniochaetaceae; genus Coniochaeta; species Coniochaeta ligniaria. The sequence continues at coordinate 4,099,232 of KV875094.1, read as the reverse complement.
AAGAAGGTTGGTTCATCACGGAACGACGTACCGATATCAACGGCGTGTGGAAAGAAGACAAACGAGAGGAGGCTTACAGGCTTGGGGACTACATGTTTCCTCACATGAGCAGGGAGGACCTCGTTTATGAAGACATGATTCCCACATTTCTATATAATCGGGGCAAACGTCACTGGACCGAGTACTGCCATGCCGATCTATACTCGACTCGCGGAGGACAAGATAAGCCGGCCTTCCACGCATTTTACGCTGGGGACAAACCATTCGAGCCGCCAAGCGACATTGAGGGTTACCTTTACAGCTTCAAAGGGCGACGGTGGCACGAGATCCCGCAGGGTCCAGCCTCTATGGACCATTACGTCCAGGAACATGAGGTGATACAAGAGATTCCGCAAAACACAAGCGGGGCGCCTGATCGGAGGAAGCTTGTCTCCAAGGGAAGGAATGTGCTGGACAAGTTCAGCTTTGGACAGGCCCTCATGATCGCGGGGATCCAGAGACGTGTCTACACATTCTTGGTCAACGTCTGCCTGGATCTCATGATGATACACAGGAATACAATGCCGCCAAGCGAAGACTGGGACCCATACATACTGGTGAGGGACGCGTTGGAGAAAGAATATGAGCAACACGAGTCCAACGGCAAAGCCATTGATGCGCCAAAGGGACCATCCGCAGAAGAGGAAAAGCGTCGAAAACTTGAGCCTGATGAAGATGCAGTTGCACTGCCAGTCCTAACCGAAGTGCGGCTTCGAGCAACTTACGGTGCACCGGATACCCTGGACTGGGACGCCCTCGGGAAGCTTCTCGAATCCAGGGTGAAGGATACTGAAATCGCCCTCGTTCAACTCCGAAAGAACCCAGACATCTTCGAGGCATCCATCCGGGCGCGAGCATTGGAGTCGACTGAAGAGCACCGACAGTAGTTCTCACGAACCGCCTCAGCTAAAGTCTGTGCCAAAAGAGTTTGACGATCTCGACCCATGGCAAGATGCGATCGAGTTTTGCATCGGCAATGCGATCAAGGACTATGACAGGTGGTCCTCTATTAACGACGCCTTCAAACACTTGCAAAAGGTATATGAAAATAACGAGACGATACTCAGGACTAAGAACAAGACGGACAAGTTCTGGGCAGCCGCTAAAGAGCTCGACGCGGCGTTGTATGGGCTCCATTCTCGCGCTCTGGACTTCTCAGAAACTCTCGTGGGCGAACTGGCAGAAAAGGTTGACAAATCTCCCTTTTACCAGCAAATCCTCAAGTACAACAAAAGGCTGCGGGGTTATGAACTCAGCGTGAAAGACTTAAAAGATAGGAAATTTTACCTCAAGCTGGCATATCTTCTGGTGGTCGAAAATAGGACGCGGTTTGGCTTATCTGCCTTGCTGGACAATTTCGAAAGACACATCGCCACTATCGCTCAACCGAAGACGGCTGATAACCCACCGCAAGGCTCTGAAGAGACGACTCAAGAGAAGGCTCAAGAGAAGCCTCAGGAGGAGGAAGATGATGAGCAGCCAGCCGAACAAGAAGAGCCTGCTGCTGAACAGGAAGAGCCTGCTGCCGAACAGGAGGGGACGACCGCCGAACAGGGAGGCACTTCCGGGAAAAACAAGAAGAAGAGGAAGAAGAAGAAGAAGAAGAAGAAGGTGTACCTAACCAAGGATGTTCTCAAGGTCCTCGGCGATCTCGCCATCTTCGCGGAATGCCTGAGCCAGGTCGAGCAGTTCCAGCCCTGGGCCACGCTGTACTTCGCCGAGTGGAACGAATGTCCAGAGAAAGCCGAAATAAGACGGTCCAAGGAGGAGCTCAAACAGCACTTCAAGGAGCTAGCGAGCAAAAGGGGATGGAAGAGAACATTCAGACTCGGTCTTCCCAGGGTTGGCACGTTCGATTACCCGGTCGACGAGGAGCGGACTGAGTGGAATGTCCAAAGGCTGAATACCTCTGACGATAACCTCGACCATTTCTGGAATGAATTTATACGCGAAATGGGGCCGCACAGACAAGACGCTCTTTCTGAGAGGGTGAGGAACTTGTTTGAGAGCGTGAAAGACCGCACCAAGTGGAAAACTCCACGGCCTGAGGGCGAGGGCGATGATGAAGAAGAGGAGGAGGAGGAGGAGGAGGAGGACACCCAGATGCCCGATGTTCCCGGGGACACGGCCGGGCCATCGGGCAGTGTCGCCAAAACCCCGAGCCCCCCTAAAAGACCTCGCGGCGACGACGACGACGACGACGGAGAACCGTCAAGCGAATCGCCACCAAAAAAGAGAAAAGTGGCCAAAGCCAGAAAGACGAAAGACAAGGGGAAGCAGCGAGCCGATAGGGACCCGACCAAGATCTGGCTGCCCACCAAATCGTACTCGGACATATTCTTCCTCTTCTGCAAGCCCGGCGAGACGAGGGGGAGATCGGTACTGCAGTGGAAAGACTTTTTGAAACTGATGCGCGCAATCGGCTTCGGTGCGCAACCATCTGGAGGTTCAATTTGGAAGTTTGAACCGGTCAAGCAGGAACTATTGGCCGTGGTACCCAAAGACAACCGGTCCCAATTCAGGGCCGATAGCCCCCATCCTGAGACAGCATTACGCTTCGACCAAACCCGCAGAATTGGAGACAAGCTGAACAGGATTTATACGTGGACGCACGATACGTTTGCTGAGGAGGTATAAGGGAAGGAAGTGACGAGGCATGTGTGTATACGGAGGGTCCGCATCAAAACAAAAGAAGGTAGAAGGTAGGGTGCAACACCAAAACCCGGCAATTGCGATACTTGTACTCGTGACAGAGCGTACTGGGGGAGGCGACCATACCAACATGGGTTTCCTCCCCCTGGTTGGTCTGTTCAGAGACAAGAAAAGTTCTGTGTGGTCAGATGAGATTCCTATTTATGTTCCGAATTAGAATTGGAACCATAGTATAAGTATGTGAGTGATGCGTTACACTGTTCCTTCGTTTTGTCCTGAGGCATATCCTGTGTGTATTAGGTCCTGGTCAGACAGTTTTATCGTTGATAGTACAAAGTATTCGCAGGTGTGATGCATGACAAGTTCAAAGTCAGGGGCGAAGATGTGCGTGCGAGCTTTAGAATCGATTGGTTGAGTAACGGGGTATGTTGCGCATATGAGCCGAATTCTCAGCAGATATTCTGCCATGTGTTGGAGCTACCTGCCTCGCCATAAGTCCAAGTTCCCTCAGCATGCCATCCTAGGCCTTGGCACCGAACTGCACGGCTGGGCTGTTCTGCACGAAGCTCAAGTCGACCTTGTGGCCGAGCAGTTCGCGAATGTTCGAGATGCCGTACTTGATCATTGTTGGCCGTTCCAAGGAAAGGCCGAAGCCGAACACCCGCATATCCTTCCTGTATCAAAGTTAGCATCCGTTGAGGCTTTTCAGAGAACCCGAGAAGAGATGACGATTGGATAAGATGGAGACGTACGGTAGACCCAGCGTCTCGAGGACTTCAGGACGGAACATGCCGCTGTTTCCAATTTCCACCAGTTTACCCAGACCTTCGTCTATGATGGGGCGTTAGTAACCTATGCAGACGAGTACAGAAAGGGAATGACGCACGGTAGGAGAAGATCTCCATGCTAGGCTCGGTGTCTGAGTAGATGTTGTCAGCCATTGCTCGCCATTAGGCATTGAGCCACAGTCAAGGGATGGAATATACTAACATGGGTTGTATGCCGGTTTATACTTGAGATTGCCGATGCCCATTTTGCCGAAGAAGATGTTCATGAACTGCGTCCGTCAGCCTAGGACCGAAGCAGGTATCAAATCAAGAAAAGAGTATTCACCTCCAACAGTTCACCCATGGACAAGTTGTAGTCCGCGATGACACCTTCAACCTGGTGGAACTCGGCCAGATGTGTCGCGTCGACGCTCTCATTTCTGAAGACGCGGTCGATGGAGAAGTACCGTGCTGCTGGTGGCCGGCCATCAGGTCCCTTAACGCCTGCCAGTTTGTGGAGCATGTTGGCGCTGACGGCGGTTGTATGTGTCCGCAGCACCAGTCGTAGGGCCTCGTCACCAGACCAGGGATAGCGGTATCCTATGGAACCATACTTGCCATCCTGATGCACCGCCTGCGTATTCTTCCAATAAGCGTCATAGTCATTCTTGTCATCGGCGGACTCGGGTTTGGGCTTGTCCGCAAGAGGGGGATCAGCTATGTAGAACTGGCGGCGATGTCAGTTTATCTGCAAGTAGCCAGGACGAAGTCGGGGACTTTACGGTATCTTGGAGATCACGGGCTGGGTGTTGCTGAGGGACGAAGAGAGCATCGAAGTTCCAGAAACCGGACTCGACGAATCTGCAGCCACAATGTTACTATGCCATGAGAACCGACAGTATCCTGCGGGGCTCACCTGTTCGTCGACATCTCCTCGAAGCCCATTTCGAAGAAGATCTGCCTCAGCTCGTGGCGGACTTTGTTGAGTGGATGCAGCGCACCAGCCGGTTGGGTGGCTCCTAGAGCCTTGAAGTTGTAGGGCTTGAAGGTTGCCGTCTTCCACGAGCCACTCGCGATCATCTCAGCCGTTAGGTCGGTAGCCTCATCGGGAATCTCAAGCGCGAACTTGGTGCCCTTGTAAATCTTGAAGCTAATGACTTTTTGCATCCTAATGAGCTTGCGCTTCTTGAGATCGGCCAGCACCTTGGCGTCTGGATACGTCCGAGTGTTCTTGATGGTTGACAGTTGGTCCCTGGTAACATCGTGTATCGAGTCCGTCTGTGTGAAGGTTAGCTTGCGGGAAACTCGGCCTGTATCCGAACGGCGCTCTCGGACTCGGGGTCGAGGGGGATACCCACGATGGCGGTGAGCTTGCCGTCTGTGAGAAGGAAATGTTAGTTACTCCAGCACCGGTTGCAAGGGGCAATCAAGCCTCGTACCTTTGGCCTTTGATATCCACTTCTCCTTGAACGCCTTGCCTTGTCCAACCTTGACAACGTTCTTGTCGCCAATGGTCTTCTCCAGCTCTTGCACTGACAGCCCCTCCATGGCTTTTCGCACGGCCTCGAAAACGCGAGCCTCGTGACTGCCATTCGCGGCAATTTCTTCGCCCTCGGGCTCCAGTAGCGCTTCTTGTCGTTCTATCGTGTCGTACTTCACCATGTCACGAGACTTCAGCCTGTCCAGGGCCGCCTTGACCTCGACGAAGGTTGCGGTAGGAAAGGCCTCGCTGGAAATGATGGATTCGGATTTGTCGAGGGCTTGAAGTATCCGTGTAATCAGATCCCCGGAGGGACCTGCTGCTGAATGCTCCATGGTCAGTCGAATGCGCAGCGCGGCGCAATTGCAAGCGTGTTGATGAGGCTACTCGGGCAAAATTGTAGACGAAGCTGTCGTGGGGTTGAGTCACAAATCTCCATTAGGCTGTCCCGCCTGAAACCAGCCTTGCAAAATGTGGGGTCGGCTGATGTGCACCGTGCACGGCTGACGCCTTATTCAACCCTAACCCAGTTTATTCTTGAACGTTGAACGCTTGGACCACAACCGACAAACCCACTGGCGAGAACACATCTTTCCAGCACCTTGCATGAGAGTTGTGTATCTGAATAATGCTTTAACAATGGATACTGCATTTTTCTGGGCCTTTAATACTAAGTGGCACTTTCATGCCGGGAGCAATATTCGAACACCAAGCACTCCTCGTTCGCTGTCGACTGTCCCCTCGATCATCGAAGATCACGGCATTGCTCTCTACGATCTGTAATGGAGATTCATGTTGAATACCAGGTACTCTAGGCAGAACAGGGTGGCAGCTGCTGATGAGTCTGAACCGACAGCGGCGAAGCCTCACATCACTCCAACATATGGTTGTGGATGAACCAAGGGCGAGTTTCAGGCCTCTTCTCTCGATGAACGACCTGACAGTTCACACTGGATACTTGCGAGCGATCCACGTTACCAAAAAGTATGGCCTGTGCACCGTAAATCGTGCGTGGTATCATGACAATAACAACGTGAGCAGAGACGATAGACCGTGGTGGCCAAATGCAACGCTTTCTTCATACTTGTCCTAGTATCTGTTTCCGTTCGCCTGTCATCGAGATAGTGATTGATTCCGGATGACTTGAGAGTGACGATATTTCAGGATGATCGTCATGTCCGATGCGACTCTGATGTATCCCCGTGAGCGAGCTCGGAGCTGCCTTCCGGCACGTGGCGAAGTAAAGGGAAGTACCTGAGAAGTCCAAAGCACAGTGCCACTCCTAGCACTGGAGGGTATCTCTATAGCTAAAGTCAACGTAAGAATGGATGGAAGTTTTGAATAAGAGCTCAAACAATCGCATTATCTGCATTTAACAGTGGTATCAACTTTGTTGTCGATGGTACCAGGGGTAGTGCAGTGTCCAGGGGTAGCCGCCGCGACTCTTGGCACACATGATGTGGGGAAAGGCAAAATCTTTATTTAACGTGTGACGTCAACAGTCAACGACCTGTCTACCACAGAAACTCACAGCCAGACAATGGCTTGCCGAAATTGCCGATTACGGACACCATCAGACTCATTGAGGTACTGTGCAGAGGTACCTTAAATTGTGTCTCTACTGTGTCTACATAAACCGGCTACATTCGATGTGTCTGCCAACGTGTATGACCAACTCGGATGTAGGCTGGCGACTATCATTTCCGCTACTTTACTGGTAATACACATAACAGCGTCATAGATCAGACCTCCCCTGATTCACCTTGATAAGCCTGGTATAGAATTTCTGTCTTGAAGCGCAAGTTCCTGACGGTGGTGAAGCGAAGGCGTTAAGATTCAAGATCCAGGGTCAGAAGAGGCCCTGGTCTTGATCAGGGATGGCATAATGCATGATTAAGGTACTCATGACCAACGGGATAAGGTAACCACAGAACATGATCAACATGATCGGTGATCGCCGTTAGCGTTTAAAACCGTTTCAAACTTCACACGGCAGTCCACTGACTCTAGTGCAAGTGCCGGCACTCGTCGACTCGATGCGATAGGTAGAATGTCATTGAATTAGCGAGATCGGCCATAGCATCGCTGCTATAAGCAGGTACTGTACCTTCGTAAAGTCTCAGCTGAGGACAGTAACATGCGTACCTTCTTTCACCCAGGTGTGCCAATGTTCCTGATAAACAGCACAGATGACAGGGGTAAATGACAGACGGGACACGCGCTCTTGAACTTTTGCAGAGACAGGTTTTAAAGGTGGTCTCAATCTTGCATTTGAGACGAGATGATGATGAGTGAACCTTGATTTAAGGCCCTGCTGCCGCATGTGCCCCGCACCCCACCTTGGCTGCTTGCAAAAGTCTTGGACCGCGCTAGGGCCCGATATTAGTGCTGGTCTCGAATACATCATCATGTTGCGGTGTGGATCCCTCGCAGATCATCTGGTCAAGTCCGGTCAGTCAGGTCAGTCTGGTCTTCCTCTTTTGAGATCGTCACGGGTAAAACCCCTTGCACATGTTTGGAAACTTTGCTCATATCCTTCCAATATTGTGCTTTATCTGTTTGTGTACATACATAGACCTATTCTGTCTAAGGTACACACTGGTGACATACGTATTTGCTGCTTCCTTTCAACTTCCGATCTATCGCCGCCGACACGCACGGCAGCACCGGCTGTGGGCCGCTGAGAGCGCAGAAGCCACGAATCGATCCGAGATCGACCCGGCTCGTCCGGAGCTCCTGTGAAGTCCCTTCCCGCACGACGGTCAGGTCATCCGTCTCGCCCCGAGTACTAGCACTTCCGATATCCAACGCCGAACGGGATTGCGCAATAGCGACATAATACCGAGGGTCATTACTCACTTCGGTTGTCCGTCGTCAATTACGCATGTTCGTAGTAACCACGCAGCCCGGACGTTGCCTCCCTTATACATCCTCCTCTGCACCCACAGCGTCCAGGCTGTTCTGTTGGCTTGACAGTCGACCATCAACTGAAGACAACGATACCAAGAAGCGAGAATCAAGTATCTTTTTGCTGTAGGTGGTTTAATATTATCTGAAGGTGCTATGAGCAAGGACGCAACCTGTGATAACCCCACGACAATTCAAGTGTTGGATGTGCGGTACGTGGCATTCCTTTCCGCCTTTGTGTTCGCTGCCATGTTTCTTGTTTCCTTGTTTTTCTCTTCTCCTGGGAAGGTGCTCTTTTTAAGTTTTTTATTGCTGTCTTCTTTCTTTCAAGTTGCCTCCTAACCCCTCCGCCTCTTCACTGTGAAAGTTGTCCGAGTTGTCCCTTCTTCAGTGTCACATGTCCATCCCGAGAGCTGTCTCTGAGTCGTGCGGGTCTACCTTATCCTACTGTCCACTGTCCTTGACCCTGACTCTTGTTGTTTGACCTCAGTCGAACCTGAGTCGTGCCTTTCCCAGGCTGCGTGTCAGGACTCAGCACACCACCCCACTCAGAGTCTCGCCAACCTCTCTCGAGACAAGACCTCTAGCTGCCCCAATGACCCCTTACCCATGTCTTTTTACCCCGTTACCTATCAGCACCTCTGCCAGCATGGCTCAGTTCCATATCACACGCATCCTCCTCACCGCCCGTCGTTACCTATGACCCAGCCCTCGCTTGGAGAGACGCTCCGTCTCGTGGCCCAACATCACCACACAGCAACAATCCAGGCACTACTGCCCTTCTCGCCTCACAATACTGGCAGTGCCGGCATGTCCTTGGAGCCGGCCACCTTGACCAGTATTCCCCCGGGCGCCGTCAGCCTTTGTTCGTCTTTACTTCTGTCGTCTCTTCTTTCAGCCGTTCGACGCACTCTCTGCTAGCGCAGCTGTCTAATCAATTCATCATGGACATTATAGGCCCTGGAGTGAGGCAAAGCCCTGAACAGATCTGTTCTTCCGCTCAGGGACACGTCTTCTACACGCCGGGGAGCTGCTTGGATAGGAGGCTTCGTGCTGCCGCTCCTCCCAGTTTCCCAACGCCGAGGATAAGGCCCCGTCAACGTCGGCCTCAATCCATCCATATTGTGACCTACCCGCCTGGTTACATTCCATCGGATCTTCGACCACATCATCTACCATCCAAGTCCAGTAGATCTGGACTACGACATAGAAAGAAGGAAGGAAAACGAGCGAAACGAGGAGAGGCTGAGAGGGGTCATCTGCAGGACCTTGATTTAGGCATAGATAGGAGGAGTTTGTTAACTGTGATTGGTACCCGCCCGACCAACGCCATTGGAAAGCTCTTGACTCTGTTTTCCATACACCCAAGGTCAAACACCGGGCCGATCCCCGAATCAAAGATAGGCGCCGTCCAAAATCGGGCTCTACCATCATCAGTCTCTAGATCAACCTCTTCGAGCTCGGATTACGATCGACGACTACCTGGAACCGAGACTCCAAATCAGGAACGGCAAAACAGAATGGTGCGAGTTCCCACAATGACCGACCACCTTAGGCCCCAACTGGTCACCTCGACTGCGCCGTATCGCAACAGCATCATGTCAGTCCGGTCGGCCAAGAGCATGATCAGCTCTTCAGTCACAGAGGTTGACAAGCCTGTCGCCTCTGGCAGCGGTGTGTCGTGTTCGATATTACTTGCTGAACCCAATGTATTTTTGACTGGCTTCGACCACGACGGGCACGAGCGTCGGGAATCCCAGAACGCCACAGCTTTACTCCGGGGAAAACTGCAATTATCCGTCTCAAAAAACGTCAAGATCAAGGCAATCACGCTCAAGTTGACCGGAAAGGCAAGGACAGAGTGGCCGGAAGGGATACCTCCTCTCAAGGTCGACATGTTTGAGGAGGAGACGTTGCGGGCACAGTCTCTGGTCTTCTTCCACGCCATGCATGAGGGTATGTGGGCAACAGAGTTTGGAAACCAGTGCACTGTCCAGCTGAAGGGAAACAGCGGCGCCGGCACAAATCTCAAGAACTCGGTATCACCGAACGATTCCGTGACCTCACTACACGCCGCGACACGGCCTCGCAACTCCAGCAACCTTTCGTCCAGGGAACTCAAGCGTCTGTCGCTCCAATCAGTGCAGTCTCGCAGTTTTGGAAAAGGCGACAATCCTGCGGCGAATCATGTACAGGCGAAAGGCTACAAGGTCTTCTATCCGGGGACATACGACTACTCGTTTGAGCTGCCGATAGACCATCATCAGCTGGAAACAACAAAGCTGCAGTACGGCCATGTCAAGTGGGAGTTGGAGGCCACGGTTGAACGAGCTGGAGCGTTCAAGCCCAACCTGCACGGCACCAAGGAGGTAGCCGTTGTTCGCATCCCCGACCAACTTTCGCTGGAGATGAGCGAACCAATTTCGATATCAAGACAGTGGGAGGATCAGATGCATTACGACATCATGATCTCCGGCAAGAGCTTTCCGATAGGGGCTAGGATACCCATTGCTTTCAAGCTCACGCCGTTAGCAAAGGTGCAGATTCACAAACTCAAGGTCTTCGTGACCGAGAGCATCGAATACTGGACGAATGACCGGCGAGTGACACGGAAGGATCCGGGTAGGAAGATATTACTGTTCGAAAAGACGGCCGGCAAGCCGCTAGACCCTCAGTACACGGCCAGTGAAATCAGAGTCTTGAGCGGCGGCGAGCTCTCGCCGGAGCAACGGGAGGAGGCGAGGCGGATCGCGGAGAGAAGGAGGCTAGTTGACGCAGCCAGGACGAACAGAGCGCCAGAACCTCTACCTGAACCGTCCGACAACCTTCTCGGCGATCTTGATCTGGGTCTGGAGACCTTCTGGGGAAGCACGGAAATGGAGATGAATGTCCAGATCCCGACCTGCGAGATGATGGCAAAAGATAAGACATTGAGGCTCCATCCCGACTGCAGTTGGAAAAACGTCAATGTCTATCACTGGATCAAGGTAAGACCATCCTGATCACGGTCCAGCTTCAAATGCTCACGCAATATTTAGCTCGTAATGCGGATCTCCCGCGCAGACCCAGAGGACCCGACCGGCAAGCGTCGTCGCCACTTCGAAATCAGCATCGACAGCCCGTTTACCGTCCTCGACTGCCGCGCCACCCAAGCGAACACTGCGCTCCCGCAATACTGCGGCCGCGACAGGTTCGTCGGAGGCCAACAACTCCAAACAACATGTGGCTGTCCCGACGCCCACTTCATCCCAAGAGACGCGAGCCCCTCCAGCTCGACGGGCACACTAGCTATCAATGTCAGCCAGGAGAGTCTAGCCATGAACAACCCCCGCGCCTCCCTCGACCGCGTCAACTCCTCCGCATTACCCATGGCCCCTCAGGCCGCGCACCTGCAGCCAGGCACGCCCACCAGCTCGGCGTCGCCCCTGCAGCGGGTGCGGAACCAAGAGGGCGTCGGCGCCCGGCCGCAGAGCCCAATCATACAGCACCGTCCCATGGAGCTCATCCGCTACCCGTCGTACAACCCGCCGCCCTTCGACGCCGACGAGCCCCCGCCACCACTGGAGATGGCCACGCCGCCACCGAACTACGACGTCATCGTCGGCACCCCCAGCGTGGATGGTCTGGCGGACTATTTCTCGCGCTTGGCGGACTACGAGGATCCGGATCACGCGAACGACGTCCACCCCGCGGTGCTCGGGCACGCGAACGATCTCGGCATCGTGAACCAGGCCGCCAACATCATTTTACAGGAGAGTCCCGGCACGGACGGCGCCGAGACGGAGACGGAGGACGGAGACTACCTTGCCCGCGGAAGGGGAGCGCCCGCCACCGCCGAGGAGGATGACTCCGACACGGACAGCGGCGACGACCACCCGGCCCGGATCCATCGCGGCGGTAGGGTCAATGTCGCGAATCCGAGGACGCCCGGTGGCAGGCGCGTGGCGAGCCGTAGTCTGGACTTGGAGAGGCCTGTCATGCGGCTGAGCCTGGCGGGGGTCATAAGGCGTGGAGAACGGAATTGATGGTTTCTGTGGAACTTCGCGCGTTTATACCTTACCTGTTAGCAAGGCGGTGGATTGGCGTTTGACACGCTGGCGTTTTTGAGGGGGGACTGGATACAAGTCGGACCAGACAGGATACAGTTCTTGATACCATTGCAGCATTTTCTTTTGGAGGCCAAAGGGGTTGTCTCGTAAACTTAGCTTTTGCTCAACTAAGTTCAGATTGTCAAATGTCTTTTTGTGTTCCCACGGAACTGCACTGTGAGAAAGAAGGAGGGCAGAACAGCCACATGCGCACTCGGTTGACAGCATTGGGTAATATTGAACTCATCAATGAAATAGGTGGCAGGGTCTTAAGAACTCTAATAAAGGTAATGATACCTCTAGGGATGCGAGCCATGGTTGTCATTGTTCAGTCAACGAGAGAACCATGGCCCATATTTCGGCATACAAGGTCTATACAATACTCGTCTGTGCAGGAGTAGGTCTAGTAGTTGTCTGTGAAGCTGTCAGCTGGGTATATGATCTGACTATACAACAAGTGTTCATAGATCTCGTTTCTAGTACCAGGAAGAGAGTCACGACTTCATGCCCTCACTTCAGTGAATCCACAGGTCCAGTGTAGCTTCTAGCATGAAGCTGGATGACGCCCCAAGCAAGTGGCCCAACACATGCTTGGGGCATGCTGTTGATATCTCTCCTCTAGGATGTGCGGTTTTTGGTTGCTTTTCTGACCAGAGGGAAAAGAGATAACGAGGGTAGCTTGTTGTGACGGGTTGGGGGATGCGGTCCTCAAATCGAACAATGGCTGCTTGTCGTCCTCTTCCTCCTCTGGAAATGGCCATCCATCGACCACTTGTTGCTTAAGTCTTTCCAGCGCCAAGTTCATCTAGCTTTGACCTGAACACCGGGGTGGCCAAAAGCTACGATCTGTCCCCACGTCGTAGAGCATTTTGAAGCTTCATTTGTTGACACGAGAAGCCATTTGAAGCTGGGCTAGCGGCGGCTGAATGTGCGCTTTATGGTTTGCTTTTCTGACCAGAGGGACGAAAGGTAGGATGGCTTATTGTGATAGTGACGGGTTAGGGGATGTGGTTCTCGTTCTGAACAATGGGTGCCTGTCTGTCGTCCTGACCAGAGGGATGAGAGGTTGGGGGCTGGCTGAATGTGCGGTTTATGGGTTGCTTTGCTTTCTGGCCAGAGGGACGAAAGGGATCGAGGCTTCTTGTGAGAGTGACGGTTTAGGGGATGCGGTTCTCGAACAATGATGAATGACTGACTGCTTGTCGTCGTCAGGGGCAATTTGTCTTAAGCTGGGCTCGACGAACAATATGATATGTCGATATCTAGTCCCGGCAACGCAGAGTGTCTTCCACTCCTGACCTCCCTGCTGGTGACCTCTCACAACTTCCGTGATTCGGCTCATGCGATCCCACATCTTCCACCCCTCGGACCCGATAGCCTACCGCCTCGAGCCGCTCATCTCAAAGGCCATGTCCAGCCTGAAGCCGCAGGCGCTGCCGTACACCAAGAAGGGCATCTTCGGCACGGTGGCGCTGCAGGGGCTAACGGGGATCGGGGCCAAGGTCGGGCAGAGCGTGAGCGGCCTGTGGAGCAGCTTCAGCGCGGGCATAGCTAGCAGCCTGCTCAACCGGTCGCTCGGGCTCACGCAGGAGGACTCAGCAGCACAGTCTGTTCCTATCCCGCCCCAGGGCCATCGGCTCATGCGATCCCCGTCGAAACGGCCCGCATCTCTTCTGCTTGACGCGCATCGCCAACTAGCTCGGCGCAGGTCTGCAAATCCACGCCGGCGATGTCACACGCTCAAGGACTCCACGGCCGGCCACTCACGCGATCCGAATGACACCCTCGCAGACTCCACGAAGCCGGCCACTCACGCGATCCGATGGAATAGGCACACTCACAATTCTCTCAGAGGATTGTACAAGAAGAAAATTCCGTTCTTTCTTTCTTTCTTCCTTCCTCACAAACCTCAAGATATCACCAGCCTTTCTCTCAAGCCCATATTGTTCGTCGAAAGACAAAATTCCCCTGACGAGGGCAATCAGTCATTCATTGTTCGAGAAACAGCACCCCCTAAATCGTCAGTACAATAAGCCAGTCTCCCTATCATACCCTTTATCCCTCTATCCTCGTCAGAAAGAAAGCAAAACCGACACTCGCCGCCACAATGGACCGTTTGGACACCATCTCCACCACCACGACCTGGGGCTCGGCCACCTCGCGTCCCCAGCTGCGTCACAAGCCCGCCTTCCGCTGCTTGAAGACGGTGGCCAGCAATCAACGTCTGGTTATAGAGACCGACCACACTGGAGGCAAGTAATCTCAACTGTTTCTCCCTCCATAAATCGACGACGAGACGGCCATTGCTAATGAAGCAAGAATAGACACCCGCGGCATCGCTGTCGAGACAGAGGACACCACCACAACGACCGATCAGACCACCACCAACCCAACTCCTCCTCCTCAGCCAGAGACCACCACTGGAGGATATCCCGGCTGGTACGCCGGATCGACCTTCCACGGACCGGCCATGATGTGGTCCAATGGCGTGGCCACCGCGTGTCCCATGGGAATGTTTGGAATGTATCCCTATCCCCCATACTACCCAATGATGTATCCATACGTCCCATACATGCCATCATTCATGTATTTCTACAACCACCACGGTTGAAAAAAATTAGCTATCATCTCGAAGGAATATGGGGAAATCATTTTGCTTTTTGCTTTTTGTCATGGAGACGCAATTTTCGGGCCCGGAACTGTTTGTTGTTGAAGGTTAATAAGGGAGGGGGAGGGTACTACCAAGGGGATTCATGTTGTTGAGGTTAATAAGAGGGGGTAAGGGAAGGTACTACTACCTCGGGGCGTCATCTTTTTTGGAACCAAACAGGGACAGGGAGAAGGGATATCATGGCAATGCTCTGTCGGGATCTGTACTAAAGTACATACAGGCCATTGCCCCAAACCACCACGGGAATCGGGGACGATAATCTCTCAATATCAGGAGATTAACCACTTCAAAGCAGACAACCCGCTCTGCCTGTGCCTGTGCCTGTGACCTTCCCTCTCCGTCCATGCTTCTTCCCTTCTAACGAAGCCAGCAAGCAATCATGAAGCCATAGTATTCCGCCCTCAAAAACGCCCAGCAATGCATCTGCTGCTACTCAGGGCCAATGCAGAGGAAAACGAAAAGAAAAAAAAGCAACGCTGATCGGATCGAACTGTCCTGCTATGCGAAAGTGGGAAGGGAAATAATAACGCCGCCACGACAACGCGACACGCCAGGAATCATCAACCATGAGAGAGACAACTCTCACAGCAACCGGCGGCAAGCCTCACAAAAAGATGCCCACCCACGCCGTCTTGGTAGACACATCCGACGAGCAGTCCTCAACGGCACAGAGCACCCTCTTATCCGCAATCTGGAAGTGCGTCTGGCCCGCGTTCCGCACGGTAGGCCGGCGGTTCTCGTAGCACGAGCGACAGTAGACCTGGTGGTGAGGCAGACAAAGTTAGTCACACGTTCGATATTTGGGTTGCAGCAAGCGGCGGTAGGGTGGTTGGTGGGTAAACTCACATGACCACAAGCCTTAACAGCCCAGAAGTGGTGCTCCTCCCTGTCCTTCCTCGTCGTGCGAGCCTTCTTCGCCGGCGGAGGCTGCTGGGCGTCCTTCTCAGCATCGTCCGGGTCGTACTTGAGCTCCTCCTCGCAGCTGGGGCAGACGACGACCGTGTCCTCGCCCGTGGCCCGCGTGAAGCCCTCGCGCGCCTCGGGCGGCGCGATGTGAGCCGGCTTGGGACGCGCCACCTCCTGGTCCACCATGCCCACGCCGTAGTTGAAGTCGACCGGGTTGTCGGCGAGCGGGTTGTCTATGATGGGGAAGTTGGCCAGCGGGCCTCCGTGATGATGCATAAGGTTGTGGTTGTGGTTGTGGCCGTGGTCCGCTCGTATGTTCTCGCCTATGAACTCGACCTCGTAGTCCGCCTGCCCGCCGCCGAGCGCCACGCGCATGTGCTGCAGGAAGTCGGCGCCCATGCGCGGGATGCCCATCTGCCTGAAGATGGCGTTCATGTTGGCGGCTCCGAAGACGTTAGCCCGGGCCCGCTCGATTAGTCCGTCGGCGTCTACCACTTCGCGCCCTCGTCGTCGCGGTGGGGGGAGACGCGGTGGCGGTGGTGGGGGGTTTGCCGCCTCGGGTCCGTCGCTCGTGAGATCGATTACTTGGGCTCCGCCGGGGCCGAGGAAGCTACCATCGCTGCGCGCGAATGAGGGTGCTCGGCGCACTGGGTTGTTCCTGCGAGGGTTGTTTCGGATCTGGTCGCGGGGGGCGAAAGGGTTGGCGTCGCGGCCGGCGAAGCGTGGTGCGTCGGGGAGGGCGAGGACTTCGGGTGGAGGACTGTCGGAGTCGCCGGTCAGGTCGATAAATGCCGGTTCTCTTTGTTGTTGGTGCTGCCTGGGCGGGGCTCGAATGGGTGAAGGTGCGGCCCGGCGCCTTTGTCTGCCGCGTTCCAGATCCATTTCCATTTGCGCGAGCAAACCGTGGGCGTCTCTCTGCGGGGCGGGGAGCCGGTCCAGGTAGTAATCAATGCCGTTTGGCGCGTTTGCTCGCCGCGCCGGGTGTGGGATCCCGAAGGCTGCGTGTGCGCCGCGTAATTGGCGGAGGTCTTCTTGTAGCCTTTGCCGCTCTTGTTGTAAATCGTCGAGTTCGCGGAGAGCGTCGAAGTCGAGTGGATGATGGGGGAGGAATGCTCGCCGAGGTGAAGGTGGCGCAATCGAACCCTCGGAGGGTGAAGCAGACGGTGAGGATCTGGAGCCGTTGGTATCTGAGTTACCGGATGCAGAGGCCTCTAGTGACTCGTCTTCGTCGTCGTCCTCGTCGGAGTAAAGGTGGTGCGAATGGCGACTGCGTAACGAATCGTCGTCGTCGTCGTATTGACTGTTCGAACGTTGCCCTTGGGATGAACTTTCTATGTCGTAATGGTCGGCTAACACTTCGTCGTCGGAAAAATCGTCAACCTCGTGGTCTTCTGAGGAGTCGTCAATTTCGTGGATGCGCTCAATATGGGCCAGTATTTCGTCGTCCTCGAGAGCGTCAACCTCGGCTAAGGGGTCCCACTGCACACCAGGAGGATGCGCCTCGTCGTCCTCAGGGCTTTGGTAGCCCTCTCCGTCTCGGGAAGAATCTTCGTCCTGCTCGTGCTCAGAGTAGTCGTGAGCCTGGTCGACGTCGGAAGAAGGCAGACTGCCGTAGTCGCTCTCGTCAGACTCTTCGTCCGAAATGTGTTGACGACCCTGTAAGGGTATGCCGTAGTGCTCTATCACTGCCTCCTCTTCACTATCGTCCTCGCTACTATGGTTGCTGTGTTGACGTGAATCCTCGCTGGCTGTATCGCTCTGGCTCAGCGCCCCGACGCTCTCCGGCACGCTGCTCTCGTAGCTAAGGTGGTCCTCAAGGCCGCCGCTTCCCTCGGTGCTTACGCTCTGCTCGTCCAGGTCAGGGCCGGCAAAGTCGCCGCCTTGGTCGAAACCACCGTCGTATTCTAGGCCGTAATCGTCGTGATGGTAGTGGGGGAGCAGGTCAACGGCGTCTGCCAAGGGGGCAAACGGACCGTCGTCGTAGTCGTTGCCCAGCTCGAGGTCTAGGTCTCGGTGGAGATCGTGGTCGTAGTGGTAGTCGTAATCGAGCCCTCCTTCAATATAGCCGATAATAAAGTCATCCATTGCGAGCAGAGGTTCACCACATTTCGCAGACGCCGGGCAGTTGGCGACGTAGTGTCCTATTTTCCAGTGGAGAAGGTTCCAGATCCAACCGTCTTAGTGTCCGCTTTTCCCCTCCATGACAGGTCAGTTTGTCGCTCTACATTTCTAGACAGGGAAGGGTTTTGCAGCGTGGCGAAACCACGAGTGAAAGCGCAATGTTGATTGATAATAGCAGTCGCGGCTATTGTGTTGTGTCTCGAACCCCGGATACCAAACAAACGGCGACGAAAGACAGGGCACACAGTACTATTGTTTATTCATAAAACTTGACTCACCAGTTCTCTTCCAGAGCGGCTTTTATGTAAGGCCCAGAGGCAGACAGCATAGGACGTAACAGGAGGTTTAGGGGTCCAAGGGGGATGCTATTCCAAAGTTGCTTTCGCACAATGGTACACACGGAGGAAATGGATGGCAAACACACATCGGAGTTTAGTTTCCAGACTCCGCGCTTGGCTGCTGCGTGTCTTGCCGCCCCCGAACTGGGTTAAGCGCGGCCTGCACGGCGAGCTAATGGTGGCGTCATCGGACGGCGCCAGCGCTCAGCCTTGTCCGTGCCAGCTGGCAGACTTTGCATTCCGTCATCTCAACGTGATGCAGTGTAAGCAGACGGGCAGCAGCTGGATGGACCGGGAAGACGATGGGTGTTTTCTGGAGGGTTGCATCTCGTTAATCTATGCTCCTCGTCCTCCTACTCCAGTGACTAGGCAGATATGCCTACTCCATAGCATCCTGTTCACAGACCGATGCCATTCCTACTGATACAAAGTAAACCACAGGTAAACCACCAATGCCCTCGCCCTGGCCAATCACTGAGATGCGCCGTAGACAAGGTAGTTGTCTTTCTCCCCGAGAATATGCAGAGTCTTCGCCTTGTCTCCCCACTTCGCCTTGACCGCCGGTTCTCCGATCTCACGCAGCACAGTCCACGCCTTGGAGCTCTTGATGTAGTGGTGCACGGCAACTCCACCGGGCCCCGCCACAGCCAGAAACTGCGCCGAGTAGTCCCAGTCCAAGGACCGCACCGGGCCTGTCGTCGTCAGCTCCTTGGCCTTCGCCGCATCGCCTTCCTTGCGCAGGTCGAAGATGGTGACGTTGGGGGTCTTGTCGCTGCCGGCGGCGAACCAGTATCCGTTCTCGGAGAAGACGAGCGAAGATACAGAGGCGCCCAGCGAGAAGACGGCCATCGAGTCGCCCGTTTTCGTGGAGAAGACGTTGATGTCGCCTTCTTGCGTGCCGACGGCGAACAGGTGGCCGTCCGGGTGGAAAGCACAGGTGGTCAAGGCTGTGGTACGGAGTTAGCGAGGCACCTGGCACGTAGCTGTGGAAGAGAAAGCCAAACTTACAAGAACTGGTCCACCTCCGGAATACTGTACGAAGAGTCTTGACATCGTAGTAGACGAAGCTCTTATCTGAGCCAACTGACAAAAGGATGACGCCGCCTGGATGGAGTGCTAGGCCCGTCACGGCACCAGCATGCTCAGAGAAAGATGCGAGCTCAGCGCCCGCGGTCGTGTAAATCTTGACTTCTCCCTTGGAGGTCCCACAGACGATATTGGGCTCTGCGTAGACCAGTTCCGTGATGGGGCTGCCGACGTTGAACGAATGCACCTCCTCGCCGTCGCGCGAGTATACCGCAACGTCCCCTCCCTTCCCGCTGATGGCCGTCAATTCGTCACCTACAGCTAGAGAGATGCTGCCTGGTGCGGACGAATCTGCCTTCTGTATCTGTTCACCCGAGGACACGTCGTCGGTGCCAGCCCAGCCTTCTGGTACAGGACGCTTCTTACGGCTCTTGGAAAGTCTGTAGTTTTATGCTGTCAGCGAAAAGTCACCAGGAATAACAAGGGCGAAATAAGATACTCACTTCGCCTGGGTCTCGTCGACAAGTTCGGCAAGGTACTCTGGGAAAGTGTCGTTGTCCACAGCCATTGCGTCGCCATTAGCAGCCGCCGAGCCGGAAACAGTGACCTTCGACAGCGCATCCCGGGCCTCGTCGCGCTCCTTCGTCAAGCGCGCGATCACCCGCACGGCAGCATCGTGTTGGTAGAGGGCGGTCGCGAGCTCTTCGCGTGTCCGCGCCAGCTGTTCCCCGAGGTTGTATGTCTCTATTGCAAGCGAATCCCACTCGTTCTGAAACTGGGAGAGCAGGGCAGGGATGGATGTGAGCGTGGGAGGTCGTGGTCTGACGACACGGGCTGATTTGATGGGGAGAAGGTCCTCGAGGTCGAGCTCTTCGCCGGAGACTGGGTCTTTGCCGTTCTCTTCGATGTATTTCTCGATTAGTCGCTTCTCGAACACGGCGCCCGACTTCTTGGAAACGACGGGCTCCTCTGGAGCTTCGCCGGAAATTGCGCACAGCATGGCTATTGCTGATGATGTGTTCGTCGAGATGGGCTGGGGCGGTGCCTGCCTGTGTTTTGCTCGCGATTATCCTTGACTTTTCGCAGCCGCATCCAGAAGGCTGAGACGCTGGCGGAGCCTGCCTGCATCGTCACGTGATGGTGTAAGTGGACCATCGCTTCTCCTCTGGGTCCAGCAGCAGCAACAGCACCCAGTCCATCGATACATCAGTCAAGCAAAATACATCTGTTAGCCGTTGCATCAGTCCATCGATCTCAGGCAATCCGTCGATGGATGAATTTGCTCTCCTGGCAATGCGCCTATGACCACCACCCGCCTTCCCACCAAGATTAACATGCGTAACATCAAGACGAGAATGAATAGCCAACCAACGATCTAGTTCTCTGCCAATACATCAACACCTGTCCCTTCGAACAGATGGATTTGACGACCTCCTATATCATACCCAGCCAAAAATAAAACAGCACAATCCAACACCGCTACCATCTCTCCCATCTTCTACTGCCGCTCCGCCATGTCCCATAACCACCTCAGTGAATGCCATCCCCTCCGCCTAAAACCCAAAGAACCTCATCAACCACCCACCACATCCCGACCTACCGCGCCGACGGTGTCTTCGCCCCCTGCGCCCCCTCCGTCCCGGGTACCCATCATCTCCCCACTGTCCGTAAGGGCCGGGATATCCGCCGCCGCCGTAAGGAAAACCTGCTTGCATTTTCTTAGCCCATGTTTCGTCTCAGTCTCTACATCGCCTGCCTCCATTAGGTATCCTCGCCGATGCCCCGTTTATCTCCCTCCCCCACAGGCATCTCTCATCCTTCCCCCCATGTCACACACCAGGTAGTAGGTAAGGTAAAACTCACCTCCCATCCCCCCAGGAAACATCTCCCCCAGCAGCGGCGGCGGCGGCGGCATCTCGCTCCCCTCCCCCGCCTCACTAGGCGGATCAGGTAAGGGGAACCCAAACCCCGCGCCCGGGAAAGGTGCAAACACCCCCGCTCCCGGGAAGGGTTCAAACCCCCCTCCTCCTCCTCCCGGGAACGGCTCAAACCCTCCTCCCGGGAAGCGACCAAACCCATGTCCCCGACGGTAGTACGACGACCCGGACGAATCCGAACTGTCGGACCGGCGGTGGTGGCGCCGTCTCGGGCCAGACTCAGACGAGGAGACGGTGGGGACGTACGTCCAGACGGTAGAGGTACCGGATTCGCCGGATGATGCAGAGGGCGATGCCCCGCCGTGGTGGCCCAGTGCCACGCCGCCGCGCTCGTAGTAGAAGTTGCCTCGGGCGTCGCGGACGAGGCGCAGGCCGTGCTCGTCTTGGTAGGATTGGTGTCTGTGTCTTGCCATTGTTGGGGGGTTGTTGGGGGGTGGTGGTGTTTGGGGTGTAAGCTGGTCGCCTGGGTTTTGCGGATGGGATTGGAGAGGGAGAGGAAGAGAACTGAGTACTGAGGAAGGGGTTTTGTAGCGGGCTCGTAGGGTCTCGCGTATGCTCACTGTTTGCTATCGATCCGAAAGCTGTGTGATTGATCACGAAGAGCGGCATCACTGACAATGTTCGGGCTGGAGGTTTGCGTGGTTCAAAGGGACGCGGAAGAAGGTGTTATAGCAGTCCTGTCAAACCCCGTGGTGCTCTGGTTTGCGGTCCATCTGAAACGGTGGACGGATTGTGTATCTTTTGGAAACAAAACTCAAGATATGGATTTATTTCAGCCTCGGTGTTATTGAAGTCTGCCCTCTCATAGTACTGCAAGTAGACCTATGTGACATCAAGTCAGAGCCTGCCCTGAAAACCTTTTGCCGTATACGCCGGTTGCTGCTTCCCTGGAGCGTCGGGAGCGAACCCGGCTGCTGAATACGGCCCTGACTGGGTCGAGCAAGAGGTAGTGGATGGCGTAGGCGTGCGTGTGCGTAATTGCTCTTTGCGGCTAGGAAAGGTGTCGGGATCTCTGGCCTCTGGGACTTTGGCTTCGAAGGAGGTCGTGTGTTTGGCGTTGGGATCTTCGAAGCCGCGGGCTGAGTACCCGGACATGGCAACTAACGGGGGAGTCTGAGCGAGCATTAGTGATATTGCTCTGATGGACGAGATGGTTCAGTTCACTTTCAGACATACCTGGAACGGACTGAGGAGACGGCTAAACAAACTGAAGATTGCAGGTAGAGATGGTTGGGTGTTCTTGGGTGGAGGAAGTATGCGGCAGATAGAGCGGCTAGGGATCAGTAGCAGCTGAAAGTAGGTTGCTCGTAACAGTAAATTGATTGAGGTCTACTAAGACTCTCTGAGGTTGTCGAGAGTATTGAGAAGCGATCGAGGTAATGTAGAAGAGCGACTTTGAAAGTCTCTAGCAGGAAGTGGTTTGTACTCGCAGTGACGCTGTCAATGTGTGTGTCGTAGCAGGAACGACAGTTACATAGAACTGCTCAGGTAAGAGCCAGTGAGCGTGCTCTGTCTTGCCGTAGCTAAGGTAGGTTGAGTTCAACCAGCTTCGTACAGCCAGAGCAGTGACATAACAGCAGAGTAGCTTCAAACAACCTGGAAGTCGTGAACTGGAGTGTCACGGCAGGGGGTATCGGTAGGTAGGGCCCTCTCGCGCTTCGCGAACTGAGGCGGGCGAACACAAGAGTGACCACACACCATGATTCAGATTGTTTGCGGCTCATCACACACCCGACCTCTCACCTCCCCACCGCAGCCGCCGGGCCAGTAGCAAGCAGCTTCCTCGCCCTGTCCTTGGCAATGGCACACATAGCCTCAATAGCCTCCCGCTCCTCGGCAGCATAGTCGCCTCTCGCAATCCGCCTCCTCATGTCCTCCATAACCTCCCCTCTGCCCCGTCCGTTCACAAAGACGACGTATCTCAGCCCGGGGAAGGTATCCTCGTACTCTTTGTTCAGCGCCGCCAGCTGGGCAAGCACCTCTTCGCTGTCGCCGCCGGAGCGGAGATTCGCCTGCTCGGCTCTGCTCAGCGCGCTGTCGACCTTCTTCTCGCCTAGTCGGGGATGGGCTGAGAGGATGCGGAGGAGGGGTTCTTTTGCTTCTTGGTCCTTGGTGTCTGGAGTGCGGTCTTGGCTGGAAGGGTCGGAGAGGGCCCCGGCTACGGCGAGGAGGACGTCGCGGATGGTGGATATTAGCTCGTCATAAGAGTCAAAGGACAATGTGTGCATGGTTGGCAGGGCGAGGTTGTGGAGGTCGGATGACGGCTCGAAGAGAAGGTCCAGCGTTGACGTCAGGGCGGCGTCTGAGAGCGTTGGGAGAGACGTAATTGCTGGGAGGAAGGGAGGGGCCGCTGGGTTGAGGGGCGAGGAGGTCGACATGCTGGATGACGAGAGGTCGGTAGACAGGAGATGTCGGGGGCTTTGATGGTAGGAAAGTGGAAGGATGCTGCAGAGAAGACAGACTGCGAGTGCCAGTGTTTAAGGAGGTTAATGTAAGGTAAGAAGTGTCTCTCTTATCAGATCGATCGTCCAGTCACAGACAGTGGGGCACTGATTAGCTCCCGCTTCCAGGGGTCGCTCTGCAGATTTATGGCGGGGCACGCGGGGGCATGTGAGGCTCAATCTGTGCGGACCCGAGACGGAGGAAACCACGGCCGATAAGGTTTTGGTCGATCGGGAACACGTTTTATCTCAACTTCACCTGAACATAATGCGCAAATGTGTTCAAGTTAATTCAGGTTTGGTCTGCTGCTTGCGTCGATGTGAGCGACTATTCATTTTTTGTCCTTGCAGTGCAACTACTGTGTAAATAGTATGTACAGCTCCACCTGTGTTTACGCACCACGGGAACCGGCAAAGTGCGGCCGGAGCCGTGCGGTGGTGCGATCCTCGGAAGTCGGTCATCTCCAAGTCACCATGCCAGAATACCACTCAGCTTCGCCACCGATCCCAACCGACCCTTTCCTTTTCAGTTCCTGGTATGCATTTTTTTGATCTCGGCCCAATAACTTTGCACCCGATGACATGGATCAATATGTCCCTGTGACTCCGTATGAACGCTTTCCTGGCCCATCGCAACCCTTGCGGCATGGACTACAGCAACAATAGATTCAAGAGATAAAAGTGAGAGTATTCGTGCAGCGGCCACCTTGGGAAGCACAAGGCCGTCGCAGCTTTTGGGTGGAGATGATGACAGAATTCGATGCCTCATGATGCAACGTCGTCGAAATCCGCCGTGGCTTCGTAGTGCCCGTCCCTGATTTTCTTGGCTTGTTGGTTGCCGAGATTCATGTAAATGCTCCGAAGCAAATGCCAGTAGATGATGTTCTTGTTGTAGCACGTTGCCACGCGACCCTTGAGATGCACCGAGCCATCATCTTGCGGTCCATGGTATGCCGTCCATGTCGTCCATGTAATCCTCATAGTGGTCCTCCTCCTCGTCTTCACACTCGTCCTCGGCATTTCCACCGCCGAATATAATGCCAAAGTCAGCATACACATCGTCTGGGTCGTCTGACGACTCGTATCGGCTCTCGTGCTCCGAAGTCGGGAATGCAACTTCTTGGTCGTCTATTCCTTCATCGTCATGGAGGTCAGCGAGGTAAAAAGACCGAGTGCTACTGAGCTCTGGTGTCGGAACGGGCATGATTCTCGGTGAAGGTGGCAGCTTGAGACGCGAAGCTTCCGTGGCCTTTAGGCGCGGTGACTTTGGCCTTGGCCTTGCCTCTACTGCTGCCAGCGAGAGCTGGAATGGGAGGACGCTCTGCTGCGCATCGCGAAGTCCAGATGACCCCGAGCCAGCAAGAAGCGGAGCAGAGGACGAGGTGACGGGGAAACGAGCTCCCACGACGAATGCAACGCCGTGGTTCTGCTGCAACATGGCTGCGTTGGTGGCCAGGTCCGCGACATCGTCGTCCCCTCGCTGCGTCGCCCGGCTTTTCACATTGAGTCTGAACCGGTTTATCACAGCAGCTCTTCGCAGGAGACTCGAAGGGCTGTGATGACTGATCTGGTGCAGCAGTGTCGATGCTGCGCTGCTCATACGCCTTGCCGACAAGATGGCAGCCAACTTGAGGAATTGGTTATCGCCACTTGCAATGAATTCTCGGTTGATGATATGTGTTGCTGGCTCCGAAAATGGTCGTGATAGTCGCGACGTAACCATATACCTCCGTAGACGCCGCTTCTTGCACCCTTGCGAGGCAGTGTTCGGTCCATCGACATCAGAGGCGGCTCGGCGTCTTTTAACAGATAATTGAGGCTTGTGAGGCTGGGGCATTTTTGAGAAATCGAAGACTTGCCCGACGGGGGGTATAGCCTGCGTGAACGAGAATGCAGATGCGAGTTCAAGGGACCTGCTGGACAGCCATGAAATGCCGACGGGTGACTGTATTGGTGTTGAGGATAGTCCATAATTGGGAGAGGGAAAATCTGTAGATGCCGTCGACGGTGACTCTAGCAAACAATCCTCATCCTCATGCCCAGGGCTTTGTGCTCCCGGGGTAAGTGGTCTGGGATTCCTGGGCTCTGTCTTCAGAAAGTCCGTGTCGAGAACTGTCACTGCCGGTGCCACTTGCAGCAGAGTCTCTCCGAATTCCATGCGTCCACCTTCGGTGTACTGTTGGTCTCGATAATGCCATGGCCCGTACTGCTTGAACGAGCTCTGAGCAACAGGCTCGAGTTGGAGGACCATGGCATCCATGGCTAAGCACCTAATCCGTCCCCTGCGCCTCCTAGCCACCGCCTCGGACCATGGATGCTGGGTCAGGGGGAAAGAGAGGTGACAGTAAATGATAGTCCAGAATAAGTGAGTATGCCGACTGTCAGAGCGGGTACCGAAAAGGTCAGTGTAAGGTAATGTATATGGCAATCAGGTGGCCTGGGGTGTCAGTCGACTTGTGGCTATCCTAAGCACTGCCATCCATAGACTGCTATGCCCGTTCAAGTTCGAGTCTGAAGAGGCGCTGATCAAAGAAGGAGCGTCCTAGACACAGTAGGGGAGACGGGAGACAAAGGTGTGGAGGAGTGGGTTCACGCTGCAAGAGGCACGCGATGTATTTAAAGGGACGTAGAAGCTGAGAGGAGAACCAGCCAGTCGGTTCAAGGTGGGGACAGTGGAGTTGTCTTCATGGCTGGTATATCGTTAGGGGTCCAGCTGGGGTCCAAGAGAGGTGTGTTTCTCGTAATAGTGCAGAGGTAGATGGATTCAGCGCCCTTTTGCCAGTTCCGTACAGATCCTCATGCAGATCGTCTGAAGATGAGCGGACGAGCTTAGGAAACACTTTTGTGAGGAGGAGACGGGCCAGAGTTGGGAAGAAGATTGAGACCGGTCGGTCGGGTGCCTCCTCTGGTGGACTGGTGCTGATTCGTCGTCCGCAAGCGAGTGCCAAAGGGGGGTTGAAGAGTCGGGGAAGAAGCAGAGGTCCGTCAAATGAGGGCCTGTGGCAGGGGTGATCGGTGTGGAGGCGGAGAACCTGGGGAATTGGCGTGACTGATATGGACCAGTCAGGATTGGTGAGGATCACGCAGATGACCAGCAGAGTTCCGCGGTGGCTCCCTGGCTGACGTGTGTGCAGAATTCAAACGACTGTCTCCTCAGGGCTCGTGTAACTGCGTGAACAATCAACTTGGTACACGCTCTACTACAGTAGGTAGGTAGCAAGCAATACTACGTCGTAACGTAGCTCGGAGGAAGCCAGGTAGCGAAACAGGCTTTCCTGGTACGGACCGACAGTAGCGAGCTCGGGCAGTCTGGGGAGGTCTCTACCAGACTACCACTCGCCAACCTCGCCCTACTGATGAATCGAGTAGCACCTTAGGCTTGCTTGGAGGTCGGATCCGAGGTTGGACAATGGACAGAGAGGCTTCAGGACAGCGAGATCCGGGTGGGCAGAGAGTCAGGCGACACGTCGGTCAGTGTGATGGCCGAGGGATCCGGCAAATGCGCTGTATACGACGAGAAAAGAGTGTTTCGCAGCCAGACGCTGTCCAAAGACGTGTTTCCATAGCGTAATCGAATTGAGAAAAAACAAAGTGAAATATTCATTGGAGAGAATGGGATGCTTCTGGCCTGAGCTCTGAAGAGACAGGCAGGACAGGAACCCCTCTTTCCAGCATGGTTTCTGCAGATCTGGCTGCTGGCTGAAGTTCGAGGTGCATCTGCAGGTTCCGTCCCAGTGCGTGTCCCCCAGGTTTCTGCTGCATGAATGCTCCAATGTTCCCCTTCTGATCCCTGTACCTGCAAATGAGGTGACAGGCCAAGGCCCGCCCCACTTGGCCTTAACTCCCAGCGATCTGTCGTGTCAGCCTCTCTTTTGAATTTCTCCGCTCCAGGCCGCATACCACAGTAGAAAAAGAAAATCAATACCACAGTAGGTCGAGTTGTACGGCATTCTATTGCTGCCAGGACGGCAGGTTATTTGCCGTCCAAGAGGTCACTCCCCTCATCTCAGTTTCCCGACTGAGGCTATTGTCAGCAAGGTAATGCTGATGATGAACTTCCGGGTCACATCTCAGAAAGGTGAGCTGTCTGTTTGTGGCTGTCCTTGTTGGACCCTTTTCGTTAGCGCCATGGTTTGGGCGCAGACAGGGCAGACCAGGCTTCTGGGTCACGGGTGGCCAGCTGATCAGCGGTCTTGATGGGGCCGCTCCGACGGGAGGGTCCGGCCCCGGGAAGCTAGGAGGCTAGATCTGTCCTGGCCGAGACAGGACAGCTCCAGCGATGGATCCGATTCTGATAGAGCAAGAAATAAGTGTTCCCAGGTATCGGTAACTCGCTCTCCAGGAACCATGGTCGAGACAAAAAGTCAAGGCAAGGGAATACGCATCCAACTTCAGTCCCGTTACGGTACCGAGCTCACTGTACTGAGCGACCAAAAAGGGTGGGTGATGATTTCGCCAATGGACTCGACAGAAGGCACACAATCACTTCAATCCATCATGAATACCGACTTGTCCGTGTACCAAAGAAGCCAGAAGTTAGATGCTGATTTCCAAACGGTGTATGGTGGGTGTCGGCCATCGATCCTCATCGATAAGGTACCCCGGTCCTCCGCTAATTCTCGGTCGCCCATGGGACGCAGTCGACCGATGGCAAGACTGTCTGGAGTCAGCGAGGAATTTTAACATGCGGAGAAATCATAACGAAGGAAGAGGCAGAAGCAGTTGAAGTGAGACTTGTAACATGTGCTTTTAGGTGCTTGGCATCCAGTAGTTTGTGCAGTCGATTTAAGACACACTGGAGCCCTGCTGACTCTTCCCAATACCCTCTCATCACCACCACTCTAGAGCATTATCAAAATGACAATGGAACCGACTCTTCTCTCGGATTCATCTTACTGTCAACGGCTCCGGGAAGGACGCGGTAATCGTGAAGATGGTCCTTGGTTATTGGTGGGTCCAGCTGGTGCACGCCGATCGGGCACTGAACCTCGGCACTCGTACCTGCATTTGGAACTAGAACTAGCAGCTAGCACTTGCCATGGAGTTTAATACCCGGAAGGTGCGAATGTATGCTTACATCTGATCTGGGTTGAATCATCATCGTTTGAAGTTTATCTTACTATGGCCAGATTCTCGCTCACCAACCTCGGATTCCGCGTCTATTTTCTCAGGTAGCTTTTTGCTTCGCGAGATAGTTAACAGTTGACAGCTCGACGTCCCCGGCTATCAACGTCGTCCTGGAGGCTTCCAGACGTCTGAATCAACAATGGATCACCAACATGCAAAACACGACACTCGTCTGTCGTTCCAAGAGACGATGGATCTCGTGGAATTGCCAGCCGCTGGCGAGAGCAGCAATGGATCGCTAAAGCGGTACATGGGAACCAGGGCCGCTTGGTTGCCGGGTGCGGACCTTTCAGTCAACGTCCAGTCCATCCGTGAGGGCAAGCCCGTTATGCCGGCTCACAAGGCCGCGTTCGGAGGTCAAGTGTACGCTCAGGCTGCCCTGGCCATGTGTCGGGCCATGCAAGAATCTCAGAAAAAGAAGGGTGCTAAGGCGTCTGCGAAGCTCGGTCTGCATGTACGTTGACCTCCCCCCATGTCCGGTGTTGCAAGCTAATATGTACCTTCTACAAGACAATACACGGGTACTTCACGGCAGCCGGCCTCACTGACCGCCCGTTCATATACACAGTCACCCCAATAACCGCAACGCGGAGCTTCAGCACCTCATCCGTAACCGCTCATCAGCCGCTCACACCAAGCAACAACCCAGCACAGGACCACTTCCCCGTCGCAGACGCCCTCCTGCCTCCGGGACCGACGTGCTTCACCGCCATCGCTTCCTTCAAGGCCGCAGAGCCGCACACAGCAGGCGGCACCATCACAGCAGCCGAGCCGCCAGCCCAAGAACGCTTCGCGTCCATCCTCTCGTCCCGTCCGCCCGAGAAGTGGCCGCCCTCTCCGCCAGTGGACATCGACATGGTCACGGAGACCGTCGGAAAGGATATCGTGGGCTCCTTCCCGGCCGTGGACATGAAGAAGGTCGACATGACGGCTTACAACCAAGGGAAGCCGTTGCACGAGCAGCGGGAGCTGGTTCTCTACCGCCTGCTGAGACCGCTGCCGAGCGATGGTACGGATGGGTGGGATGCTAATGCGCATATCTGCGCGCATGCTTATGCCATCGACCGCAATGGGCTGCTCATGCTGGGTAATCTGCTGGGGCTGGGGCACGCATTCGGGCGAGTGGCCAGTCTGAGCTATAGTCTTGTTGTGCATGTCAATGCCGAGGAGGCGATTATGCAGGGTGATGGCTGGTGGATTATGGAGGCTTGCTTCCCCAGGGCAGGAGCTGGGAGGGGAGTGATTATGAGCAAGCTTTGGAGCCCCGAGGGGTTGCATGTGGCGACCGAGTATCAGGATGGGTTGTGTAAGGCTTTTGAAGGGAAGAGAAGTAGACCTGCTGAGAAGCTGTAGGTCCAAGAGCCTCCGCAATGCTGGTGGAGTTGGTATGGATGTCATGAGTAGACTCCCACCCGCGAGAGTTCGTCCTTCGTAGCATGGGATAGACATAGACATACAGGAACGATACAAGGTGGTATTCAATGCAGGCCACGTCACTCTTGCTCGGTCTGGGCTACTGCTACTTGTTTGTCAGGGGTCATCGAGTCTTCTACATAAAAGGACAGGAACCAACAGAGTCAGATAGACAGAGTGACGTGCTCACTTCTCTCTGCTTGACGTTGCAGCTTCCACGGATTTCGATGCCCATGTTCTATGACGGCAAGACCGTGTCTTTCCTGCCTCGGTGCTCTGGGAAGACGATGATGAAGTGGCTTCCGTCTAGCTCTTCCATTCATGGCAGGACTGATACGATACAGATCAGTCCCGTTGTCGATGGGCGTATCAGGTAGTTATGGTAGGTAGCATGCACTCGCCTTACCGTCTCCCTACTGGACTTCTTTAGCACTTGTGAAAGTACGATACCCGGTAGCCAGTGACACGCGTACCACAGTCCCAAGTGGCATCTCTTCATGCCGGCGTACTGGTCCATCTTCTTTTACTCGGAGACATTCAGATGGTCTTTATGCGTCGTGAAAAGTAAAAACGTAATAAAGGATGAATTAGCAAAAAGCTCACCGGACAGTCTCGGTTGAGTTGAGGTGTCCGGCTACGAAAATCCTGGTCAGAGATTTTACTTGTCATCACCGGGATTGAACCCGCGCCTGCCCAGTTATCACCACTGGGGAGATGAAGTGGCCTATTAGTATTCCCTACGGGAACCTTCACTTAAACCACTGTACCATGGGTAGCTCGAAAGCTGGTAGGTGTCCGCCTAAACTACCTCAAATACTGCTGCCTGTCGCTTCCCCAGCTCTATGTCGCTTCTCCTCTTCACCAACTTTGCACAGGAGCTTTCCACCTTTACCATTCACCAGAAAACAGAAGTCCTTTCGCTATCTTGACGAGAGCGCGTCAACAGTCGACACATATTCTTGTCTTCTTTTGCAACACTACTACTACGTCAGCCCATAATCCATCGGTGAGAATCCGTCTGTCGTTGCTCACACACGCAATGCTAATTCTTGATCACGCGTAATCAGTCCAAGAATATTACCAACAGAGATCGACACCCATACTCAGTCAGAGTATCTTGCCAGGCCTGTGGACTTGCTGCATAAGTGGCGAGTGGCCCTTCCGCACTTTATCTCTCTTCTTGAGATGCAGTATTGGCTAACTTGTTGTAACCGTAGACTATCACCGATGCTCAAGAAGCGCCCATGTCCCAACCAGCCGTATATATATTGTTCCATCAACCAGAGGCTGTTCACCTTGGAGACATACTGCAGTTTGAGTACGGCCTGGCGTGAGAATTCTTCCCTCCCACGGATTTTCAAGGGACGTTGAGAGAAGACCTCTCGGCCTTCCGCTGCCTGAAGATGACGGCCAAGCATCAGCGCGAGGTGAAACCCACCACCGGCCAAGCTGGAGGCAAGTTCTTAGTGTTTCCCCAGAAACGACAATGACCATGCTAATGAAGCAGATAGACCCCGGCACCGCAGATGAGACCGAGGATACAGGGAACCAGCAGACCGTTGAACCCCTCAGCCAGCAACGACTGGCATTCCGGACTGATACTGGGGACCCGCGTATCAAGGACAAGCAATCAGGTGGCCGACCGATGTAGTCGCTGCGTGTCCTATGGGCATGTATCCGTATCCCCCATACCTGTACCCAATCATGTATCCATACGTACTATACCCAATCATGTATTTCTACCACTTTTTTGCGATGTTCTACAGCCGGCAAAGACTAGAGAAGGGAAATGGTAAGGCCCCCAATTTCACCATCTTGGATCTTCGGAAGGGCCACCTGTTGGCCGCTGAGGAAGGCAAGATCAACGTCTTCTCCACGGAAACGGGCAACTCGATGGCCGGCTTCATGCTAGGCGCCCCTCTGTCTTCGCTCGTCTTCTCTGAGAACGGAGACTGGTTCGCGGTCGGCAGTAACAAGGCCCATACTGAATCTTCGCAGAGAAGGCGATGCGGTCAAAGTCAATATCTGACGACGACAGGGCAGGTACTGTCTCTGACATGAGATCCTCCCACAAGTCTTGTTATCCCAGTGCGGGGAAGGGATAGCAGCGGTGTTGGAGTGATGAGACTTATCGCTGCCCTCGTTGCCATCCTTTGTCTTGTTCAGATAGACTAGATAGTGCGGATCTTCCCACAACAAGTTTTGATCCGATACCACGACTGTACTGCAGTGACAGTACTGCCGTTCCGGCCTTTATGTTTAAATATGACAGAAGCATCATCAATTTCAAACACATGAGCAAGAATACAAACAAGATCTGTTCAAAAAGCCAGAGTTATGTGTATTGCAAGCTTACGTACACCCGGTAAATCCTTTGCGTCAAGAGTGGTGATAGAAAAGGGAGCACGTGTAGGGAGCACGTGTAGCTTCACGTGACTCTCTCGGCTAGCTATCCTAATCGGGTAAGCACCTCTGGCTGCTCGGCTCGTCAAATCAGACCATCGTCAAATCGTCAATCCCGAATTCCCTCTGCGTCACCTTTCACTCCAAACAAACACCGACGACGACACCCTCTCCCCTCCGAAACCGCGATTGACTCCCGCCAAAATGTTCCTGCAACGATCTGCCGTCTCTGTCGCCCGCCGGGCCGCCGCCTCCTCGTCGCCGGTCCTCCGCCGCAGCATCGCGACCACCGTTGTCCGCCGTAAGAAGCGCTGCCTCCCCATCACTGAGCTCATGGAACATGCCCCGGCTCGCCGGGCGCTGGTCATTGGGCATTGTGGCATCGAGAGCACTCTTTTCTGACTATTCGTGTGTCTCTAGGCGACGCCATCAGCGAACACAAGACGCCCCAGCAGAAGATTCAGACTCTTGCCGGTATGGAACCCCAAACACCTGTCTGGCCTGGATGGCCAATTGATCCCGAGGAACAAGCGGATATACAACGGAATGCAATGGCGAAGTTTAGGATGGAAGCTGACATCGTGTTTTGTTCGCAGACGTCAAGACCATCGATGACCTCGTCGGCCCTGGTGCTGCCCCCGGCACCGTCCCCACCGACCTCGAGCAGGCGACCGGTATCGAGCGTCTCGAAATCCTCGGAAAGATGGAGGGCGTCGACATTTTCGACATGAGGCCTCTGGATGCTTCTCGCAGGGGCACCCTCGACAACCCTATCGTCGTCCGCTCCGCTGGCGACGAGCAGTATGCCGGCTGCACCGGCTCGCCTGCCGACTCGCACATTGTCCACTGGCTCGGCGTATGTGTACCCCCTCTTGCTGTGCCAATTACATGCCGCTGGCTATCTTACGTCGCCGATGCTAACCCGTCTCTAGATGTCCCGCAAGCGGCCCATTGAGCGCTGCCCCGAGTGCGGCAGCGTCTACAAGATGGAGTACATCGGACCCGCGGAGGACCACCACGACCACGGACACGGCGATCACCACGGCCACGAGGACCCCAAGACCTTTGCCGACTACGTTAAGCCCCAGTACTGGTAGATGTGGATATATCGGAGCATAATGGGCGACGGAGTGGGACGGTGTTTCATAGGAGCAGACGGGGGGAGGGACCTGTAGAATTACGTTGAGGCAATGACTGGTGTATAGAACTCATGCGTTGTTGATATGGCATGGCTATTCGTTACTTCGCTCGAATATGTGACATCTATCGCTGTGCTTTCCAGTTCAATATGGGTGGGCACCGGCGACAATGTCTGATTTATGGTGGTGAAACTCCCCAGGCCAGGAGAAGTACCAAATCGATCCAAGGAAAATGAACAGAGACATCCGATCATATCAGTAGGGCAAGAGACTGATTGTAAGAATGTATGCATCCCTTGTAGATGTTATGACTTCTGAGGTCCTCGAAAACTCAAGGCACGGCTCGAGCCGCTTCCTGTTAAATCTGGCCGACACTTTTTAGCAGACGCCGCCATCTTGACTGACTCCAGTCCAACAACAAACATTTTCACAACCACTTTGCCTGACCCAACTGCGTGCAAATCACGCAATACCACACCAATTCCACAACCACTGTGCACATGGAAAACATAAAGAAGTCCAAACCACCACCATGTCACAGAAAATCTCCGGCAAGAACCTGCACTACGACACCACCCTCCCCCCCTTCCTAGCCCGCCTCCGCGGCCAAGCAGCCGCTGCCAACGACGGCCCGGACCCCCAGCTGGTGCGCAACCGAAGGCACGCCAAGCCGCGATCCGGCTCCGCGGAGGCCGAGGACGCGCCGCTCGTCGTCGACGATGAGGGGAACGTCGTGCAGGGCATGAGGGTCGGGGCGGATGGTGCCGTCACGGCGGAGATGGACACGGATAAACCAGCTGATGGAGGGGAGGGTGGGGAGCAGGCTGGGGATAAACTTGCGGCGGACAAGGATAGGGAAGATTTGAAGGAGAGGGAGAGGGTTGCTGGTATTGGGGCCGGGAAGAAGAGGAAGGTCGGGAAGGTGGTTGGGGCGGATGACGGGGAAGCTGGACAGACGGAGGGGAGGGCTGGTGCGAGGAAGGCTGGTGACGGCGAGGGCAAGGCTGCTCCGCCTGCTAAGAAGAAGAAGGCCAAGAAGATCAAGCTGAGCTTTGGAGACGACGATGGTTGAGGGGGGAATGCGATGGACAGCACAACGACTTGCTCACGGCCCCCGCGTCTTTTGGAGCCAATATTCGGTTGGCAACCATTGGATACTGCAACACCAACGAGTGGGCTTGTCTACGATATAATACGCATCCCCTTCTGTGCCGGAGAGCTTGGATATATCAGTTATCCAGCCATAGCTCAACCGGCCTGGGATTCGACAGTATCCGACTCCTCTCAGCAGCCCGCGAAACGGTTCTCGTCACATCGAATGGAGTACCCTCGAAACACCCCAACACTGCTTCTCGATTCGGCGATCACCTCTATGCTCTGGGGGTCTCCGCCCACAAGGGTAGCGTTCGGCACAAACACGGCCAAGCAAGGCCTTCGCGCGAACCTCACCGCGGTGGAAGTTCTGGGATGTACCATGATGGTGACAAAAGCGGTCTGTTGAGACTTTGGTTCGAGTTGTCCTAGAGCCGCAGCCACTTTCTTCTAGGTGCAGACGGCGATGGGCGTCCGAGCGGCGCGGAGCTTCAGCACCGTGCGGTAATTATCTACCAGCGGATCTCACCGAGAAGCGGCCCAAGAGAGACTGGCTCTGGGGGGATTGAGAGACCGAAGTTGCAATTCTCGAAGAACGGCCAAGACCCTGTATAGGATACCTTGGGTAGGTAGACTGTAGGCCTAAATATTGGGTGCTTCCCACAACCAACAGACCTACCAGGATCTCTATGTAGACGTATCCATTCGATGTCAACCTTCGGGATCAGTTGTTCTTAGCCCAACTGACATGACTTCTTACATAAGAGCCTCCTCAAGAGAAGGAGGAGCGGGCTGGCGGTATTCAGACCCCTACAAAATACTCCCTATTTAGCAGGCAAATTCGTCTATTAATTGTATGCGGCTGTGCATCATGATGCCGTCGATGCCCGTGTTACCATACATCTATGCCAGCTTGCAGCCTGTCGCTCTGCACAATGATGCGAAACACCAGCCAAGTGTTCACCTACTAAATTTACCTTCCAAGACAAATGTCATTCGCTTCAAGAGAGACAATAAGCGATCCATCATGACAAACTTGATACCGAATCCTTCGCACCTCCTACACCGCCTCGACCAATGGTGGACCGCAACCCCAGCACCCACAGCGCTGCTAACAGCGCTCGGCTTCCTGACAGCAGCCAAAGCCGCCTACAGCATCCTGGATTTCATCTACTTCTACCTCAAACCATCGCAGCTCCACCGCTACCTCCACCCCTCCCGCGACGGCAGCAAGCAGCCATGGGCCCTCGTAACCGGCGCCACAGACGGCATCGGCAAGGCCCTGGCCCATGAGCTGGCCAGCCACGGCTTCAACGTCGTCATCCACGGCCGCAACGCGACCAAACTAGCGGCCGTCGAGGCCGAGCTGCGCTCCGCGCATCCGGGACGGGTCTTCCGCACCCTCAGGGTCGACGCCGGGCGGGTGCCGTGCGTGGGCTGTCTCGAGCAGCAGAAGGACAGCGGTCTACCCCCAGGCGTTGCTGCTGCCGTGGACTTCGACTCCATCCTCGCCTCGCTGTCCGACATCCACCTAACAGTCCTAGTCTCCAACGCCGGCGGCGCCGCCCACCCGGTCTACCGGACCCT
The DNA here is from genome assembly GCA_001879275.1 of Coniochaeta ligniaria NRRL 30616. NCBI lineage: Eukaryota > Fungi > Ascomycota > Sordariomycetes > Coniochaetales > Coniochaetaceae > Coniochaeta > Coniochaeta ligniaria. The sequence goes on along the minus strand of KV875094.1, from coordinate 4,063,098 downwards.
GGACGAGATGTCCGCGGCCGACATAACCGCCAACGTCTCGCTCAACGCGCTCTTTCCCTTGCACCTCCTCGCGCGCCTCATCCCCTCCCTCACTCGCAACGCCCCCTCCCTAGTCATCGCCATCGGCTCGCTGGCCGACAACGGCCTCCCGTTCCTGTCGAGCTACGGGCCCTCCAAGAGTTTTTTGATGAGTCTCGCCGGGTGCGTGGCGCGGGACATGAGGGTCGAGGGTTGTGATGTGGAGGTCGTTGGCATGCGGGCGGGGAGGGTGACGGGTGTGTCGCATCAGAAGACGGAGGCGAGTTGGTTTTTGCCGGATGCGAGGACGTTTGCGCGCGCGGCGCTGGGGAGGGTTGGGTGTGGGCGGGCTGAGTGCGTGCCGTATTGGGGTCATGCGGTGCAGCAGGTTTTGGGGGTGGAGATGATGCCGGCTTGGGTGAGGGAGAGGTTGTTCTTGAGGGTTATGAGTGGGTTGAGGGAGGAGGAGAGGGGGTTGTTGGCGAAGGGGGGGAAGGAAGAGTGAGTGTCCGTCGTTTCGTTGCCGCTGTGTGAGATGGATCGCGAGTATCATGCTCGTGTTCATGCCCATACTGCGTGAGATCCTTGCTGCGTGACAATACTAATTTAGTCGTGCCATATATAACGGTTAAGGCATGTATGTTACTGACTAGCTGCAAATGTTCAATACCTTAGTCAACGCTGTTGTTATCTACTCGCTACGATGTTACACTTGAGCTATGATATCTGAGTCTAACACCATACCGCTCGCTGTTCCAGCTCCCAGATCTTAGTCCATGTTTGCGCTGTATCCCAATGCTCCATCTGCTCCGTCTAATCAGCCCAAGTCAGGTTTGTGATGCTCGTAATGCACGGCTACAGAGTGAGATTGGAGGCCACCAACACTGTCGGCGGTCAGTCCAGGCTGGACAACGAGGTGAATGGCTCATTCCGTGTATCGTCTGGTTGGCAGGCAAGCACTGTCCTACTCGCCTACCATCGTGGTGTTGACAGTCTCACGGGCAGACACAGTCCGAGAATGGTCCATGATCTATCTCTCGGGCAGGTGATGGCCAAGTCTCTCCAGTCTGATTCCAAAGGGACTCGTCGTTGGTCTGTCCTCAACCGTCACGAGGAACTCGGTTACTGCATGCACGTCCAGCCAACCTTGGTGGTCACGCTTTCGAAATCATAAAGAGCCATGCAAGACATTGAGGGCAGACCTTTGCTGTAAGAAGTGCTGTCGAGATGTTGCAATCTCACATGACTTGTGGTCTCGACCCCCGACTCAGGTACCAGGCACCGCCTTCTTGAAAGGGGTGATGTTGGAAACCTGGAATCATGATTTAGCATGAACAAAGCCGAGATTTGATTGGGCGCCTGTCTTCGGCAATCACAAGCAAGAGCACTTCATTGGCCCAAAGGTGTCAGCCACAGAGATCCACCGAGTACGTACCAAGTACGTACCTGCGGTTCGATGTGGAGCTGTGGCTCCTCAATCTCACCTAACAATTTCTTCAAGCGATTGGCCTAGAATGTCCCACTGTCTACGACGCACTGGGCCAGCAGCTCCTTTCCTTCACAGGCAGTACGTATCTTTATCCTCATGTCGACAATTAGCCCGGAACACCATCATCCCATCTTCCTTTAACTCAATTCTTCCGTCCCTGTACCCGCAAGACAAACGGCCAGGTTCGACACACACACGCCCGTTATCCGATCTGTCTAGATCACCCACAGTTGACGGCAAGAACGACAGCGATCACGTCGTCCCACCTTGCCCGGTTTCGACAATAGCGCGCTGGTCCTGCTTTGATGTCTCCGTTCGCCGGTGTCGTCACCCGACTGCACTGACTGCGCGCTTCCGCCATTTCAGCTCCTCCTGGCTGATCAGGGTCTATCGCTGCAGCCTTCGACGCGCCCGTTGCTGCTTCCGTCCGAAGGACAGACGAGCCGCCTTGCCTCATTGAAAGTTCGTCTCAGCGTCGAGTTTCATCAGAACTGAACCCGACAACCGCCTTCCACGACGGATTCGACGACTCTGGGAGCATCTCCCCTGCCACTCGCTAGTTGCCCTTGCTTTGGATTCGGACTGCTCGGCGACCTGAGACGAAATCGGCTCTCCCGGTCGTTCAGTGCCCAGCATACACATCACTCTAATACTATTCAGCTACCCTCCGGCGGCTGATACCTGCGACAACTCGACTCTTACATATAGACTGCCTTTATCGCTTACCCCGTCCGATCTCCTCGGAGCTTAAAAGGCGTGCGTGGCCAATTCGATCGACACCGGGCGCCCGTCGATTACGACCACAGAATAAGATCTCAAGATGGATCTCTTCCACAGAGCCAGGAGGCTCGTCGCAAGGGGGCCTTCCCAACTTCCAACAGCAGACGAGAAGCGTCGAGATGTAAAACCACGCCCAAATACGCTATCCTCGCGCCTAGCATTTTTCCGGAGGCCGTTGAGGTTAAGAGGGAACTCCAGCATTTCCGTCCCGCTGGGCGTCGTCATCCTCTTTCCCTGCATTGTCATCATCCTCATTCTGGTGTTGTTTGTTAGACATCCTTCCTCGCCTGGGAGGATACTGATGCCGGCTGGTGCACCGCCGGCTATAAGGTATGCATGCAATCAATTCACTACACCCGCCATTCTGTCCACGGCACATAAGGTCTAACCTCGTCCCCTCTGAACAGAAAAATAAGCGAAGAGCACGACAAGGTATTCGTGTCAGGATGCCTCGAGCCGGATACCAGCAGACCACGAGCCAATGGTGCGTTCGTGGTCCTCGCCCGAAACAAGGAGCTGGACGGCGTTATCCAGTCTATCAAGTCCATCGAGCGACACTTCAACCGCTGGTACCACTATCCGTACGTGTTCCTCAACGACGGAGAGTTCAACTCGACCTTCAAGGAGACGGTGCAGAACTACACGTCTGGCACGGTGGAATTTGGCAAAGTCGACCATGATATGTGGGGATACCCGGACTGGCTTGATCCCAAAGTATGGAAAGAGGGCATTGCCAAGCAAGGCGATGCTGCTGTCATGTACGGCGGACTCGAAAGCTACCACGCCATGTGTCGGTTCTATTCTGGGTAGGTGGTGATCTCTAACTTCCTGCTGCAACGGAAGCATACTAACACGATGGCAGCTTCTTCTACAAGCACCCCCTGCTTGCGAAGTACGAGTGGTACTGGCGTCTGGAGCCCGAGATCAAGTACTTCTGTGACATCACCTAGTACGTCCTCATTCAGACTCGTTAGCCGAGTAATTCTTGCTAACCCCGGTTTAGTGATCCGTTCCTGGCCATGATTGACAACAACAAGACGTACGGCTTCACCATCGCCGTCAAGGAACTCAAGGAGACCGTGCCCAACATCTTCCGCTATGCCTCGGCCTACAAGCGTCTAAACAACATCACCTCGCAAGGTCTGTGGGAGATGTTCACCGAGCCGCCGCCGGAGAAGGAGGAGGAATTGCCCGAGGACGATCCCAACTACAAGCCGCCCCTGCCGGAGGAGATACTGCGCAGCGAACCCGGACGCACCAACCTGCCCGAGATCGACTCTGATGCGGTGGAGGGCGAGAAGTACAACATGTGCCACTTCTGGTCCAACTTTGAGATTGCCCGCCTTGACTTCTTCCGGAGCAAGGAGTACGAGGATTTCTTCCAGATGATGGACAAGAGCGGCGGCTTCTGGATGGAGCGGGTAAGTCTTTTCAATCTCTCGGACAAAATGTCGTCTACCTCGTTTGAACCTCAAGCTAACCCGTCCCTCCAACAAAGTGGGGCGACGCACCGATCCACTCCCTCGCGGCCGGCATCCTCCTGGCGCCGCGCGACATCCACTACTTCCGCGACTTCGGCTACAGGCACACGACGATCCAGCACTGCCCGGCCAACGCGCCCGCGCGGCAGCTGCCCCGCGACCCGTTCCTGGAAAAGACGACGAGCGACGAGCGCAAGCGGCTCGAGGAGGACCGCTACTGGGACGAGTGGGACGCGCCCAAGGAGAACGGCGTGGGCTGCCGGTGCCGCTGCGACACGGACATTGTCGACGTCGAGGGCAAGGAGGGCTCGTGCCTGGCCGAGTGGGTCGACGTTGCGGGCGGCTGGGCCAGTCCGTAGGCGGCCTTTTGGTGCTTCTTGATTGGCTTTTTTGTGGGTTTTGTGAAGAAAGTACATCATGAGTTTCCATGCCTGGGGAGTGAGGGCCTCTGGTCTAGACGCATTGTTAATTCGTCCCGGGCACGCACGCCGGCTGAAGAGGTTCTGCGTGACCTGTGTCCGGAATGGGGCTGGATGAAGGGAGTAATGCTGCATCTCGGGGGTCTTTTTTGGGCTATACTGGGTTGTTATGTCGATAATACTGCTGCTGCTGCTGCCGTTCTGGTCTGGTCTTGTCTCTGGCTGGGCTGCCTTGTCGTCTGGTCCTGTGGTCACTTGAACATAGAGGAGGGATTCGGCGAGCGGCGGACTGGGACTGAGAAAGGGACAAAAGGGCGGGAATTGGGAGCAGGAAAGACGAATCTCAACAGGCTGTAGCATAGACATAGTTTTACGGAGTTTACTGAGAGCCGTCGGTATATAATTGATGCATTCATCGGATATAACCTGGTTGACAATGAGCCTGAGATCGTGAGCATACGCACGATAGACAGTTTACGAATGTCACTTCTTGCAACCTGAGGTGTCAGCATATTTGAGTGGCATGATTATGTTGGCTGGCTACCTGTGTCTACCTTACGGGGCAATCCTTCCCCAGGTCCCTCGACTCTGATGCGCAGATTACCTCCCACCTCTACTGCCGTCTAGAGTGCCAACTGTCCCACACATCCATCCCAAAATGCAACTCTCCCATGCCGTCCCACGTGCCACCAGCATAGCACCCTCACCAAGCCGGCTCAGCCTGGTCCGTCACAGCCCCATGGCTCGCATCGCCCACCAACCGCGCATACTTGGCCAGCACGCCGCGCAGAGGCTTAATCCGCGGCGCCCTCCACTCCGCCCTGCGGCGCGCAAACTCGGCCTCGACATCGTCCACCCCCTCGATAGCCACGACATCAATACGATTACTAACAGCATCAATAGTCACCGTGTCCCCCGTCCGCACCAGCGCAATGGGCCCTCCCACCGCGGCCTCGGGCACCACATGCCCCACAATGAACCCGTGGCTGGCGCCCGAGTAGCGCCCGTCCGTGACGAGCGCCACGTTGGTCAAGCCCGCGCCCAGGATGGCGGCGCTGGCGCGCAGCTGCTCCGGCATGCCCGGTCCGCCGCGGGGCCCCTCGTAGCGCACGATCAGGACCAGGTTTCCGTCGGTCACCGCGATCTCGCTGTTGGCCAGGGCGGCGTCGAGCTCGTGCTCCTTGTCGAAGACGCGGGCTTTACCGGTGAAGGAGAGGCCTTCTTTACCCGTGATCTTGGCGACGGCGCCGCCGGGGGCGAGGTTGCCCTTCAGCACGCGCAGGTGGCCGGTTGCCTTGATGGGGTTGGATAAGGGCCGGATGATGGTCTGACCGGGGTCGAGGGAGGGCCAGTCGGCCACGTTCTCGGCGAGGGTGCGGCCGGTGACGGTCGGGACGGAGCCGTCGATGAGCCCCGCGGCCACGAGCATCTTGAGGACGGCCGGGGTGCCGCCGATGTCGTAGAGGTCCTCCATGTAGTACTTGCCCGAGGGCGCGAGGTCGGCGAGGAAGGGGACGCGGTTCGAGGTGCGGTCGACGTCGTCGAGGGTGAGCGGGACGTCGGCCGTGTTGGCCATGGCGAGGAAGTGCAGGACGCCGTTGGTGCTGCCGCCGAGCACCATGGTCAGCACGAGGGCGTTCTCCAGCGATGCGCGGGTGATGAGGTCGCGGGGCCGGATGTCCTTCTCCATGCACGTCTTGATGGCCTCGGCGGCGCGCTCGCACTCGCGCATCTTCTCGGGCGAGGTGGCCGGGTAGGACGAGGAGCCGGGCAGGGTCAGGCCCATGGCTTCCAGGGCCGTGGCCATGGTGTTGGCCGTGTACATGCCACCACAGGCGCCGCTGCCGGGGCACGCGTGGCGGATGATGTCGAAGCGCTGCTCCTCGTTGATCTCGCCGGACAAGAACTGGCCGTAGGACTGGAAGGCGCTGATGATGTCGATCGACTCGCCGGCCTTGGTGCAGCCGGGCTTGATGGTGCCGCCGTAGACCATGATGGACGGGCGGTTGACGCGGCCCATGGCGATCAGGACGCCGGGCATGTTCTTGTCGCAGCCGGGGATGCTGATGTTGGCGTCGTGGTGCTGGGCGCAGGTCACCGTCTCGATGCTGTCGGCGATGATCTCGCGGCTCTGCAGGGAGTATCGCATACCTATGGTTCACTATGTAAGCAGGGTGATCGGAGGTTGGATTGTGGGTGAAAGGTGGAAACTCACCCTCGCCTCCCATGGTGATAGCATCAGAGACTCCAATGGTGTTGAACTGCCACGCCAGCATGTTCTGCCGCTCGACTGCCTTCTTCACAGTCTTGCCCAAGTCCATAACTGATCATTGTCAGCTTCGATCTCTTTGTGAGATGGTATAATGTGTCTGAGCTTACGATGTGTACTGTCAAGAGGTTAGCTTCATGTTAAGGATAGAAGGCTCACTCATGATTCAAGCCGCCGAGACTTACTTGCAAGGGTTTCCCTCCCACCAGACAGTCGCGATGCCGACATGCGGAGCATTCTTCATCATATCACGGTTGGGAACACCGGCGCCATAGAGCATAGCCTTGTAAGTGAAGTCATGTTAGTCAGCCTTGGCCCTACAGGTACCTGGGTACATTGCACAAAGTAATCGAGCTTAGGACATTGGTCCAGCGGCAGTTGGGCAGGGGCCCAGCGTTGTCTGACCGCCGAGCTACCCCTCACCAACTCCGCAGCGATGATCTCCAAGCGGAGTTGTGGCCGAAGCAACACTTTTGTCTTTCTCCCTGGTTGCGGGGAAGTCGGAAGCGGTTGGATGGCCCGAGTTCGGATAGAGACGAGATGAAAGGTTGTCGGGAGGGAAAGGATGAACTCACTTGGGCGCCTGGAAAATCATGTTCCCGCGTGATAGTATGCGACCACCGGTTCAGAGGGCCTCCGGGAGGGAGGGACTGCCACTGGACGTAGTCTCCGGGACGAGGCTCGTTCCGCGTGGGAGCCGCGTTGCTTGTGTTACCATTGGTGCCATTGGTCGGCTTGTCGCTCCCGTTGGACGCCATGTTGCTCGGTTGTGTATGGCTTTCAGCTGATGAGCGGTAACCGTTGGCCGATCTGGAGTGACTGCCGTTGATGGCAGGAACCGAGAAGTCTGCGGTCTGAGGTGAGGGTTAGTGGAAGGAAGGAGGGAAAGAATGGAAGGAGGAAACGGAGTGGAGGAAGACGTGGAAGTAGGCGGCAGAACCCCGGCTGTCCGCTGTCTGCGCGAAGAAGGTGAAGTGAAGTCAAGCTTGAAAGCCAGCTGAGGCTGTTGAAGGGGTGGAGAGTGCTATTGGGGGATTCACGGAGTTTTGACTGTCTTAGCGACTGGCAAGATCGTCCCATCCCTCACAGTCCCAACCAAGGCACTTGAAGCAAGCGAGCCTCGGACCACGCTGCTGCTGCAGGGCCGGTTGATGGAGCCGGTCTTCTTACCTGGATCGGAGTGGAGTCCATCGTTGCGGAATCCACGCTAAGGATCAAAGCCGCCATGACACCCTCTTTGCGACAAGGAGGACCCTGTGGAGCCGCTTTGTGAGCTAAGATGCGGCAGTCTGTCGTGCTCTGCCAGCCTGTCAAGGGTACAGACGACAGTCCGAGATGTTCCAATGCAAGATAAGTGACGCCGATATACGCAAATTGAGTGGCCGAACGCCCCTAATCGCCGGTACCGGTCCAACAAGAAGCAGCTGATATTTTGCAATAGGAAAGAACGAAAGGTGAACCACAGCCCACAGAGGTGCCTATCTGCAAGCACGCAAGATCACGGCCGAAAGATAGGGGCCTTTGAGCAGGAGCGAATCGGCCTCTTGAAGGCTTGTCGTCCCAGAAAGACCCCGAGGTCGACAAAAAGATGCAGGGGCAATCAGCTCGGGTCTGTAAGCACTTGGTTCGACAACTGCGTGAGCTCCGCACAGGAGAATGTTCGTTCAAGATCAAGATGGGTAAGGTGAGACGGCCAAGAAGCTGTAGGGCAGCGTGTCATAGACCGAGACAAGCCTTATACGAGAGTGCTAAAACAGTAGTAAGACGGTTTGCCAAGCACAGTCTTGCTGAAGGGGAGCCTGAACATAGAGCAAGATAAAAGGGGAACGACAAGAGTGCCAGAATGGAAAATGCCGGTTCATATGCCCAAATGGCATCATAGATCAAGCTAAGAGAACAGCGTCTGAACGCAGTTGGTACGGGAATAGCAGCAAGGGAGACACTGCGGCCATGATGCATGGATGGCTAAAGAGGTCATGATAGACAACCAAAGAGCGAATACCTAGGTGGACACTCCCTAGGCACTCGAGACTGTAGGAGAAGCCAAAGTACATCTGCAGATGAGACCAAGAGATGCCATCTACCTAACCTGCCGGACGGGGTCTCCCACGCGGACCTCGGATCCACACAGCCATCCCAAGAGAACGCCCTATATGGGGCACGGCTGCGCTGTGACCAAGAGGAGCTGAGAGAGTGGGAGCGTGGAAGACTTCCGTATCGACGGCGAGCCGGAGTTGTGCAAAGTTTGTATGGGAGCATCACGCCGGGCGGTTAGGAGAGGTACTTGCGGAGACCGGCCGACTAATCGGACTTGCGCTGGGTGGGCAGGATTGGAATAGTACGTGTAGGTATAGGCTAGCGGCATCAGCAAAGTCCAGCGTTGTGTGCCATAGACCAAGTGAGGCACCTATACATAACTGTACTCTTGGTGGTGCCTTGACCACGACTACCTCGGTCTTCTCTCCGTCTTGTGGTTTTAAACTGGAAAATTAAGCATCACTTGATCTTGTTCTTGACGAACCGTGACTGTCTTGTCTTGTATGCGGTCCTATTACATTAGATGAAGGATCCGGGCCAAACGTACCTGAGCTACCTTAGTCTTCCCCAGTCTCTCCACGGCCCAGCACGAGACTCCACCCGGGGCTCGGCTCGGGAGGGGAGAGAAGAGGAGCGTCATGAATCAATCAGAGTTTTCCAATTGCAAAGAAGGGGAGCAGCACGCTACAGGCAATTAAGCCCGGTCAGGGATGGCTTGTCGTTGACAATGGAGAAGCGCGGGCTGCCAATCAGAGCGACCGGTGAGGCCCAACCAAAAGCCCCTCATGCGGCATGGCATCTGGAGGCTCGTAACCCGGACAGCCCTTTAGACCTCGTGATGGTGAAGGATTGAAGAGGGGGCAATAGCAATGTGTCTGGTGGGCCAATGGGTTCTCGCTTTTGGGGGAGAGAACGAGCATGTCGAGAACTTGTAATTGTTGTGGCATCAATGACTTTGAATGTCCTTGCAGGAAGTTCGAGGGAAGGAACGACCTGTGCGTCCGATGTTCGGCAACGCCTGAAGGTGAGTAAGCGATCGCATAAGTGCATAAATTCGCTAAGTCAATTGCAACCCCGCATCCCCGCATTGTCGAACCTCGAGCTCGACTTCAAGGGAAGTTAAAGGACAACCCGACGAGTTCGAGAACACAACGTTGAGTTTCCGCCCAGGTCGAGTACCGGCAGCAGGCCATGACCTTGTACGTCAGTTCTGCGGAGTACATATCAGCGTGTGTCTCAGTGGAGAGCGCTAATTCCCGAGTGCGGTTGAAGTCGCGGGTAAAAGGGAGCAGTGGGGAGCCAAGTACGCTTGTCGGACTTGTCTGGGGCATCTATTCTGGTCCATCTGGCCCCGAGTCTACGGCACGACTTTCCCGGGATAGAAGAGACATCATGACGGGCCTGTTGCCGTAAGAGGTCGACATGGAAAGAAAGCCGGATGTATCAGTTGTGATGGGCCTGTCCTCTGTCCTCTGTCCTCCGCCTGGAATGTCGTAGCTCTGACTGCCTGGCACCCATCTTCCTTTTCCTTGTCTCGGTCATCATCATGCCGAACCTTCCTCAGAATCTACTGTACTGTAGTTGGAACGCCGTTGCTCCCACGGGTTACCCCACGCTCCGTGTAGTCCATGACATGCCTTGCATACTTGCATGCATATACTCGACTTCCCATCCCGCGGGAGAGCCGAGACGTGTGTGTAATCAGACTCAGTTGTACGAGTCAGAAGCCGCAGAAGGGAGAAAGTTGCATGAGCACATGATCAAGGAGGGAGTTAATGGCGCTGTGCGCTGCGGCAAGTTGTGGTCTTGCGCTTTTGGACTGACGCTGGCCTCACATGGGATGCAGATGCACTCTGCGGTTGTATAAGGCCGGTAGAGATATACCGAGCGAGGTAGCAAGGCGTTAATGGCGTCATTCAAGATCCGTAAGACAATACCCATTTGGCGTGGAAAGGGACAGAGCTCATAACACCGTGTGAAGTATTCGAGTGGCCGGTTGTTCAAAGCATGAAACTCCTCATTCGCCTATGGAAAGAAGCTCCAGATAGATATATCAGAGTTCTCAGTCCAAATCAAATCATAGTATCTCGTCTCTCATCTCTCAACATGCGTCCTTCCTCTCATCTTCCTGGGATTCTCATCTGAACACCACGTTCCACCACCAAGCCACAGACGCATCGAGATCGAAGCAGCCAAAAGAAGCTAATAATGTACAGGTAGCTGTAGGATTGGACCGACGGAGTGTGAGAAAACCCCCACACTGTGATCGGCATCCCACCCCACAAAGTAACCCGTCTCCCGTCCCAAGTGCATGCCTGCCTGTCGTGCCTGTCCGTCATTGTCAAGACCCCCACTCATACCCAACCATGCTCACCGGATTGTTCATCGAAAGAATCACTCCGCATCAAGCACACAAGAAAAGAGCCAACTAGCCAGGCTAGCGTATCCAGGCAGGCTTACGGTTGTAGCAAAAAAGTCGTCGTGCCACCGAGCGGCCTTCCAAGCCCCCTTTTCCACGCAAAGACAACAAAAACTGCTCAAGACATCAAACCGCCAGACTAAAAAGGGGGTTGTCACAGAAAAAGAAGTGAAGGATGAAGAAGAACCGTAAAAAAACACACTCGAACAACGGCAATAAGAAGCAACCAGCATGAACCACACCAAAAGGAAGCACACAATCTCAAGCCCCAACAACAGCAACAGAGCACCTCTCCTCCTCCAACCTCCTCACCATCTCCCTCTCCCTAGGACTCCTAGGGTTAGCATCAATGCCCAGTATGGCGCTGATCCGCGTCTTGTCCTGGCCCTGCCCCCCCTTTCCGGGGTACATGTGCTCGTCCGGGCTCCCGACGGGCGTGATGGGCGTGTGAGCGGCCACGCCACCGGGCGCGGCCATCATGCTGCCCGCCTGGCTGGAGGAGGCGGAAGATCCGCCACCGCGCCAGGCCTGTTCCAGGACGAGCGGGTTGGCGCAGGCGCCGTAGTCGGCGGCGACGGCCGCCCAGAACGAGGCCCGGTGGGCGGCGTAGACGGCTGCGAGGCGGGACATGTCGACCGGGTGCGAGGTGCTGGCCGAGTGCGTCATGCTGCCGTATGAGCCGCCCGCCGTGGGTGGTCCGGAGCTGAGTCCCGCGCTGCTTGGCGGCGGCGGGAGGGCGGAGCAGTCGAGGCGAAGCGGGCCGGGCAGGTGGGGGTGGTGAGGGTGGTGCTGGTGGTGAGGTCTTGCTGAGTGGGGTGGTACCGGCATGCTGGCGCTGGTGGGCGTCATGGAACCGCGGTAGGGGGCCGATGCCATCAGAGGAGCGCTGTGAGGGTGGTGCTCGGCTAGTGGAGTGGGGTAGCCGCGAGATGCGGTGGGGGAGCCGGCCACGGTGGCGGAGGCGAGAGCTAGGGTCATGGACGCGGGTTTGGGTAGGATCGTGGGCAAACGCGGTGAGGCGTCGGTGGAGGTGCCGGCATTCATAATGCTGGGCAGCTGTACGCTGTTCGGAGATGTAGGGGCATATGAGCCCGCACTACCGGGCGGAGACGTGGATCGTGATGAGGTGCCCATCCCATCATTTTCGTGGATAGGGGACGGAATCGATGCAAGCATGATTGGTGAGTGACCGCCCGTGGACGATCCGGAAGATATCGAGGTGGTCCGCTTTCGTCGATTGCTTCCGTGGCTGAGCTGGTGGTAATGCAGACGGCAGGCGAGCTCCGTCTTCTTCAAGTGTGCCGCTATATGTTTGTAGGGCATTTTCTGGAGTCGAGTCTGGAGTAGGTATACCTCCTATGTGTCGAGAGACACTGGTCAGCCTTGTCGCCCTGTTCACATAATGCCATACAAGTTTGGCCAAAAAGGCTGTAGATCTAAGAGCAACTGGGGTTCCACATACCTCATCCTCGCTCCAGGCCCGCCCGCCTCCGGTCGAAGCCATCTTTCGATTCTTCGTGATGCCATATTCGTGACGATCCATAGCATCAGAGGTCGGGGTGTAGGGCACTGCTGGTGCGGCCATCTGCATGGTTGGAGATATCATGATCCAATTTCCAAGACAAGCCTCTTTCCCAAACAATTCCAAATAAATTCCAGTGATAAATTCACTGGTCTTGCTGTATAACCAGGCGGTGTGTCCCAAGAAGCGAAACCGTAACAAAAGCCCTCAAGGCGTGTAGCACAAGCAATGGCAGAACTTGCTGCTTCAAGAATCGAAGTCGATGTACGTTTGAGGGTTGTGACTCGGGGGGCTGTACAGGGCAATTCGTACAACTGAGAGAGTCCGACGAAATGGAGCAACAGGTCGTTATGAAGATGAGCCCACAGAAGTACACAAAAGTCGTGATCGAAAATAAGGTCAGTCGTTTAAATGGTCGTAAAAAAGTATAATAATCCAGCTTATACCGTCTGAAGAAGGATCATAGATCGTTTTTCCCGTAAAAAAGAATGAAAGCAGCCAACTAGTTGGTGAAATAAAAGAGTGTAAGTGTTCAACTGCGAGAAGAGAAAGAAGGGAATGGGACACACACGCAACAGCGTCGTGATGGGCAAGCACAAAGAATTCTCGTGTGAGAGAGCTTGGATAAAAGAAGATAAACAAGAAGAGAAGTTCGGGAAGGGAGGTAGAGGATAATAATGCAGCATTATTCCTTGAGAACCCGAGGTATCGTGCATGATGCCCGGCCAAAGGCACATCCACTTAGATGGACTGGGGTCCCAAGACACGAACAACCTAAACTCTAGCCCTGTTACAGACCAGCAGTGAAGACTCTTGAAGGAGGGTGAGCCAGGGACAGGACAGGGAGGGTGGCCACCGGTCAGGGCCAGCCCGATGCATGGTGACTGGGCGTGGGTGTAGTGTGGATTGGTGGTATGTACGCAAGGTAGTGCAGTAGAAGGTCGCAGTAGACGGACAGATGAGGAAAGCATAACGTTGGGACAGTATCCGCCAGATGGGGCCTGGATATGTCGTCCCATCGAGAGGTTACCTTGAACCCCAGATGGTCCATGCTGAGTCTGATATCTCGTCTGCAGAACGAACGTGCGCAAGTGAGGTTGCAGTGCTTCTTTCTACCTACCTTAGTCGTGCAAAGTCGTGCTCCTGATGGAAAGATTTCCACACCCCCAGGGAGCCTCTCCTACAAGATGGTAGGTGGCCTATCTTGCGGTGGCCAGTTTCGACTTCCTCCAGGGCAACAGAGTGAACCAAAACAGAGATATCTCATGTTTGTCGGAAAACGAGCAGGGCTCAGCGCCACCAGGCGCGCGGGTCGATGTCCCAGCATTCCTCGAACTCTGGGGCTTCAATTGGTGGCAACAATCCCTAGTACAGAGGTCTGTGGCAACGGGTAGGTGTAAGGTATGGGAGCCGTCCCTCGGGTTGCCGCAACTTTGCGGAGACATTCATCAGTTGAGATGGCGGTGTCTTGTGCCGTTGCAGATGTCAAAGAAGAGGAAAAGGCGGAAGAGACATGACGAGTACAACTGGATTCACAGATACCGCCTCTCTATGGGCGTGAGCTTGTGTCGTTGAGTTGTATCGTGAGATGTTTCGTCTCGGAAGTTGAGCGGTAGGGATTCTGGTTTGGTCGTGTGTTACAGAATTAAGCTCGTCCTCAAGCGTCTCCACAGATGGCGTCTCATTGGCCAGATGGTGAGAAGAGGCTCTTTTCAGGGGCGGGCGCCACAGCGGGAGGCGGTACGTATCTTTGAGCCCCGCTGCCAAGTGAGTGTAAACCGACGGCCCCGGCGACGGGAGGAAAGGACCTGCCAGCCGGCCCAGTTCGTTTTGTTTTGACATCAGCAGTGTTGAAACATCAGGCCATTCCCTGGACCGGCCGGCTGAGACTAACAATTATTCTAGACCTTGGCATTATGCTTAGTAGCGAGATGGCTAGGCGTCAATGGCCGCAGTAGCGGTCTTCACTGTGGTAGGTCTGTTCACAGAGGTGGAAACACCGCCTGTCCATGATGTCCCTTCCCCGGATTGGCTTTCTAGCACGTCCTCTACACAGACTTGGGTCTGTCATGAGCCCAGAAATACCCAGAACTCGTGTATGTCTCCCTCTGCTCTTTCCTTCCTTCTCTGATGACCATTGGCATCACCACCAAGGACTCGTGGATTCCGGACGTGGACGTCCTGGGTTCATGGGCCCTTGAAACTCGCTAAGCGGGTGGGCCAATTTCAACTTGGTATCAGCCTTACCCGATTTGGACGCGCCTGTCTCCAACCCCTGCCTGCGGGAAGGAACGAACGACGTCAAGCGTGGCCAACCGCCGACGTCTTTTTATCCTTACGACTCCTTCAATGTCACCACAACACATGTCCACAGACAACAAATGCCAGATGGACCTCGCATACTATCTCGTAGCCTGAGCGGAACAGGTCCATTGCTCGACCAATAGCCGCATTCTAGCTTTGGACGTTTCCTGCAGTCGGTCGGCCCCCAGCTTACCCGACGAACTGCATCTCGCAGGCCAGTCCATGTGGCTCCGATATGTCGACCTTACTTGCGACTGCAGCCGATGCTCATTGGCTTGCAATGGTGGTTCATTGGATTGTATGCCAAAAAAAGCATCTAGCCGCCTGTTAGCCGGCCGACTAGAAACCAAACACCATATATCAGGAGCAATGGGTCTAGAGTGTCACGAGCCGCCCGTGTTCTTACCATTCAAGGTAAACAGCGATCTCAAAACAGGAATATTTCAGTCAGCACTCTCTCATCCCGTGTCGGCTTCGACAGCCGTGTGGACGAAGAAGCAGGCACATAAAACCAGATGACGGTTTCGACATGTTTGGCGTTGTTTGGTTGTTCAACAAGCATGGCCCACTCGTTGCATGCTTAAGACACGCAATATCGCCATCAATGCAGAGCAAGGTCCAGAAAATTGTTGGTTCGGACATCTTTTGACTATTCGGACGTGCTTTTCCACGTATGGTGCCTACACTGGATTCGGCTTGGGCGTCATGAGTATGTCTTCTGACAACGAGCGCATGGGTGATCGGGTGCGGTGTCCATATCGAAATCTGCCTTGCACACGGCTTGCCAGCAGTTGGCAAGTGCCATCCTGTGGTACTGCTGAGGGAGATATTGATCTTCCGATCGCATCTTGCCCGGACCCATGACCTGCAAGTCAAAGACAACAGTCGACGATAACTACCTCCTAACAAAGCGCCATGCTTGTATACGGCCGATTCTAAGTGTTGAATGTGTCTCTGCAAGTTGCAAGTGTGCTCATTCAGAACTAACCTGGTACCCGTCTGTTTCTTTGGTTTTCAGACGCGCGCATAGAAGGGCCGATGCTCGTCATGGACCCCCTGTGGAATGTACCGTGGCTAGGAAGACTTCTTCGTCCTCACCGGTGGTTTGCACCAAGCGGCAGATCCATCTCGGACTCCCCGGATCTTAGCCCTGCTTGGTTTAGCAGACTCGCACAGGGCCACATGGTATGTTATCTGTCAGATCGTCTTTACCGTCACGAGAGAACTTCTTCTTGTGGAGATCGGCAACTGAATTGCAAAATCTTACCCTGAAAGCACTGTTCATCATCAAGTGCTGAAGAGCAGTTGCCCTAAGTTCATGTGCTCTGAATTCCGTATGTGACGATAAGCTGCACTGACACATGGTCAGCCAACTTGGCCTTCCTATGCCCGTACAGCTGTCGCAAATCTAACTGTTCTGACTATCAAGAGTTTACGTGAAGAGAGAGGCAATTTCGGCAGAGACCCTCGGTTGAGCCGGTGCTGGCTTAGGTCTGGACTGGCGTACAATTTCCCTAGGATCGACATATCGACATGCTCGTCTTCAAGTCGACGATATATGCTAGCATCGCACCTCGTCGCTCATCAACCGGTCTTTCCCGTGGAACGGGTGTGAGGTTTCTGGAAGCCGCTTCATCCCAAGGAAAGCGACTACATTAATGCACATCTAGCTGTCCATAGTCTCGACCGCGTTCCCCATGGTAGATTGTCATTCAATCCTTGGTTGTCCACCCACGATCGTCTCAGGATTGACACCTCCTTTCGCCCTGCCAACTCTTGCATCGACATCAAGAAGCAATTGTCAACGGCGAGATGAGAATCATTGAATACACAGAAATATCGTTGGATGCGATCCTGTCGACCTCTCACTCGGCCCTCTGAGGATTGCGAGCTGAAGATACCTACAGGATGAAAATGAAAATGGTTGAGTTGCGACGAGTGTGGGGAATGAATATCGGACAGGGGTCGATGACGGGACCAGGGTTCGTGTCCGTTCCGCTGGGAGACCAATCCTGTCCACTTTGGTTGTCGATAAGCGAAGAGCCATGTGAGCTGCCCCACCCTTGCCGAAACCGACATCCTCAAACGTCTGCCGTCACTGGTGCTAACACACTGCGACTCGACGAGTTTCACTTCAGGCCTACTCATTGCTGAAAGCATGAACAACTTGTCATACTACCGCTCGTTGTAGCCTCTTCTTAGGACTGTGCTTCCTTACTCCCTCGACCCTCACTCGAGGGAGATGACAACGGTGACACGTCCTTCATGACGAGAAGCGAGAGCTTGGCGGATGGGAGTGCCGCGACCCTGTGTGATAACTTTGGCCTCATCTCGTCTGAATAACCATCAGACGAGGTGGAGAGTCCTCCCATCTAGGCACGGGAGTGCATACTCGTCTGACAGGGCTTCGAGAGATGTCAAAGCGTCCCATTTGTTTCCAGCCGTATGTTTTGGCAATGTTTCGGCTTGAGCCTGGGTCCGTCTCTTTTGGGAGAGACACGCTCTCTTCTAGAGGCTAAGGTGTTCGTATAAGACTCTCTCTTGAAGTTAATCCCGTGAAGGAAGACCATCACATCTGTTTCTTTTGGCTTCCAATGTCGGCGATGCTACGAAACTCCGACATGTCAACTCATACCAAACTTCTGTCTCACACGGACGCTGAGAGGCAGATTCCCAGATCTTCCCTCTCCACAAGGAGAACCATGTTCTGGGCCTCTTATGGCGAAATACCGCATAGCCAGACCTGGTGGTCGAGCCCCCCCGCGACACATCCTCCAGGGTGTGAAAATATAACACCATACCCTTCCTTGCCAAGCCACAGATGCGACAAGGTTTCCCCGGTTGGCAATGCGCACGCAACGAGCGACGAAGATCTTATCTAATCCGAACATGATGTCCCAGCACGGTCTTTGGTTCCCAGCGGACGCAGCCCTGGGCTAGGTACCCGTCATTTCTCGGCTCGGATGACTGCCGACCTGACCGGTGAGGTGCGGCTCCTTCGGCAGACAGGGTTCGCGTCTTCACCGATGTTGTATGCGAGCGATCATCATCCACCCTTGCGACCTGTGTTGCGATGATTCATCTCGACTCGACTGATGGTGGATGGACGTGACCGGGAACGCTGTGATGGCATGAATCGATACATCAGACGAACATGAAGGCATCCATTCCGCGAGTCGGACTGGGCGGAACGAGAGCCAAGCAGTGCCATGAGGTGGACGACAAATCGCCGTTCTTGATGCTGTGGAATGAAGCGTCAAATATCCCTTCACTGCTTCGCCTCTTGAGCAGAAGACATGTCGCTGGGACCCGGTTCGCTCAGTAACGAGAAGGAACAAAGCATATCCACCTACAACCACCCTGTTCTTCAATATGAGTTGGAGTAATGGTCGAAGTTGCCGATCTTTAGAGAAGTTGCATCAAGACGGAAAATCCGGCGGCAGCCATGATTATTCATCATCTCGATATGGTAATCGTGCTTAGGGCAAAATGCTGTGAATTAGAGTCTCGCCAGCTTGCTAAGCTGTATACCTAGCCAGTGCTGGTGCCTTTAATTCCATGTGTGGAAAGAGAGCTACCTACCCTATACAGCAGCAAAGTCCCGACGCTTGCTCATATCAACCCGCTGCATCGGCACTATACTACCTTATCCGCGACTACTACGGTATGTCAAATACGTGATAGAGAGGCCACTACTCATTATAGGCTCCTCACCTTCGGGGACAAGCGAGGTTTACCATAAGGCAAGTAAGGAGCTCGAACCCCCTCGTGTCAGACTGGAGGGAAAAGGTGTGGCTGGTCTGTACCTACAACATGGCGTCACCCTGGCGTTGGACTTTGAGTCGGGAGTTCTCCGGGTTAGGTCAAGCATTTACTATTGGTTACGGCCTTTTGCGGTCCCGCTTTTGAGCAGCGGACGTAAAATCGCGCCTAAACCGAAAACGGACAGGACTGTTTCTGTCCCAGGATCCCAAAACAGAGGACATGCCAGTGACTTTGGTTGGAAGTATTGTACCGAGCTCAGTGGCGGCTGTTGTCGCTTTCGTCTATGAAAAAAATCCCATTTACGTGAGCAACAGTCGAGTCCCTCAATCGTGCTGGATACCATTCGATCCACTCTAGACATGGTCAATACCTTTAGCTACTTAACAGCGTAAAATACCTTACTGCATCTTGATAGCATTAGCAAAGTGCGTAGAGGTACAATTCAATTGCCCTGTGACATGGTTTCCGCTAGTGCCAAGCGGGTCGATCAAAAACAAAAGACGACGCTAGCCGGGCACCAAGCCTCGGCGGGACAGGTCTCACTTGGCGACAGACTGGACAGATAGAACATCACACAGCGCAACGCTGGCCCACCCGACAAGAACAGTTTGCGAGTACTGTGTATACGAGATGGAGTTGAGGACCGATAGAACAAGCAAGAAGGTTCATGAAGCTGAACTGCAACTCTGGACTTGACGGTGTTGGCAAGCACTGTCTCCTTCATCAAGCGCCTTTGTTACCACCGTTACGTTAGCCGGTAATGGCCGGTACTTTGGAATTCGATACTTTAAGGAGCTTGCCGCACTGCCATTCTAGGTCCATGGACATTTCGTCGAGCGATGTGTAAGGTAGAGGTACATACATGACCCTGCCACTCGAGATGTTTAACCTTGGACGAGTCTCGACAACAGAGACAAACCGAGGACAGGCAACATCAGATCTCCATTCTTAGATCCCTTAGTTTGACCAAACTTGCAAACACGTAGATTTGAAGCTACCAAACAAAGGTGTACTGTGATAGACGCCGTGAGTCGTCTCATGGGCAGACTAGCCTCAGGCTGTTGTCAGTGTTGTGGCCCCACCCGTCCAATCGCAGCGCGTTCGTACATTCACCTCGATTCGCGTCCGCAAATTTTCGATCTGGCTGAGAAGCGGAAAAACTTGATTACTTGAGACTGACGAAATACTTTTGTGAACACTGAGCCGCTGCGTCACGTTTGTTCTCGCCCTTCACAATCGCATCCATCAGCGATTATTCTCGCCGAGGGTTTTATCATCCACACTTCGAGTTGGAGAAGTCGCTTCCCGGTGCCCACACGTTACCTTGCTGGACTTTGCCTCGCAGTACCTTCCGCCTCCATCAGCTGGTCAGCCCAAGTCAGTCAGAAAGGGAACATTCTACAATCCTTGCCAGCCCTTGACGGCCCGGGCAATCACCTCACCACTGTCACCAGCCACCCCCCCAGCCCACACAGTACGGTACTTTCCATTACCTACCCCAGCCATTCGACCCCTCTTAACCTTCGCGGTACCTTTAACGAACCAACATTTTAGACTGGAGTTTCAGGTTCCTTTCATCTTTCAGTGTGTGTCGCTGGACTCGCTGGGAATTCGGTACTTCCTGTCAACACCACAAAAGAGGTCACCTGTACCAGCCTACCAGCTCAATCCACTATTGTCATCGTCCAGCATTTTATGCACCTGAGTGTGCCATCGATACTCGCCCGTAAGTACCCTTTTCCGTTCTATCAGTATGCCAGCCCCCAAAACTCCAATGGCCCCGTCGCGGTATACTCCAAGGCACCGTTGTGTCAAGTGCTGCTGTTACTGTTGTGGCTGGTCGTCGTCGCTGTCCATTGTCACCATCCATCGAGCCCTCGACGCGCAGCCCATGCAATCCTCCGCCCAGTCCAGGGCAATCCAATGCTTGCCGGCGATGTCTACAAGCGGCTTCCGTCAATCGCTTTACTCGATGACTCGATGAGAATACCAACTGGTTCGACTTGATGCGCTTGCTGGCCTTGCTTGATGTCGACCAAGCGCTTGGCTGGACTTCCGCGCGCATCCTAGCACAGCCCATTCACGACTGCACAAACCGATGCCCGTCGCAAGCTTTTATCGCAGCACAGCAGCAGCAGCAGGCAGACAGACAGCCGCCATTACTGGGCAGCAACAGCATAACGGAGCGCAACGACCCTTCTCTTCTTTCTTCTATGTTGCAGCGGCCCAAACCAGGACCATCGGCAGCAACAGGAGCACCGCAGCATGTCGGCGACATTCCCATCTCAAGCGTGTGCTCGTTATCAGCAACAGGAACAGCTGCAGCGACACCAGCAGAGAGCGCCAAGCAGCTTCGACAACTGGAAGCTCCAGGGAGCTATGGAGCTGACAGGGCCCCCTGGACGCACGACGAAAGATCCAAAGTGGTAGCTAACGATTGGTGCCCCTCCTCTCTAGGTCATGCAGCAGTGGCAGGTCGGCCCTGTGCCAGACTGGTACCCCCCCAACCCCAATGGCAAGCCCAACCACCCAAATGATATGCAGCAGTAAGTAGTACCCCCTCTTCTTGTACCTTTTCCGTATCTCTGGCATACAAGACGCGCTTCTCATCCCCCCTCTCTGCCCACATGTTACTCATCTCCTCTCCCCCCGTCATTCTCTTCATTCCACATGTACCTCATGTACAGTACTCATCGCTCCTTTGACCTCGACCTGCCGACATGGGCGAGCTCTTGAGCTACTAAAGAGTACCGTATACTGCACCGACCGAAAATCCACCCCAAGTACCACTTCTCGCCCGCCCACAAGCGCGACGCACGTACACGCGGTCGAACCTTGGGAAAGCTTCCCTTGGATCCCGAATATAGCTGCCTCGCTCATATCCCATCTCTGTCCCAATAACATTGGACCATTTCCGCACCGCCGAGCCATTGCTTCTCGTCGTCGACCCGCCCTCTTCCTGGTCGCGGTCTACCTAGGTGCTGGTGATTGCTAGTCACCTAGGCCTCTCCCGACCTCTTTTTCTTCTTCACGTCGCTATCTGCGATGAAGAAGGGCGCGCGGGCCAGCGACGTGCAAGCATGGCAACGTCAACAACAGGCGGCGGCGATGCCATCATTGCAACAGCAACAGGCACCGCCGCAGCAGCAGCAGCAGCAACAACAACCGCAGGCACAGTTCGCTAACCATACCAACTGGTATAGCGCACCTCATTACCCTCAGCCTGACATGGCTAGGCGCCAGCAGGAGCAAGGCCATTTTGCTCCGTATGGCGCCCCGCCTCCGGCGCAACCCGGTCAGCAGCAGCATCATCCGGCGCCGGTCCAGGCTGCGATGGCTCACGGCCAACAGCCTCAAGCGACAGCACCGCCACAGCAGCAGCAGCCGACCCCAACTCCCGCTCCGGCGCCTACTCCGCGATCGCGCAAGCGTCCGGCACCTTCTCAACAGGTCGCACATTCTCCCGCTGCCCACCCCCAGCAGCATCCTCAGCAGCAACATGCTCAACAACACCCGCAGCAAGTTCAGCAACATCCCCAGCACCCGCAACATCCCCAGCAGCAGCACCCCCAGCATCTTCAACAGCAGCAGCAGCAACACCAAGCTGTGCCTCCGCCTGCTCAACCTCACGCAGGCCCCGCCGTCGCTGCACCGCCGCCTGTGATCCAGACGCCCATTCAGCCGCCTGCTGCAGGCGCGCCCGCCCCTCCGGTTCCTGCTGCCGCTCCTGCCGCACCAGCGCCGACGGACGATAATTCGGGCAATCAACCACCGACCAAGAAGAGTCGCACAAATACGCCTTGGAGCCCGGCTGAGGAGCTCCGCTTGAAGCAGATGCGCGATGCTGGCAACAGCTGGGCCGAGATCGCCAAGGTATGTCGGCGACAGACGAGACGATGCGTCGAGTGTTCCGGCAGGTCAGCTAATCTGTTGACAGACTTTCCCAACCCGTACAGAGGGCAGTGTGAAGAAGCATTGGTATAAGGACATGCACTACGCTGAGTTTGCTGAAGATGAGGTACTACTCTGCTCCATCCTATTCTACCCTGTCTCCTGCTGCACATGTCATAGACACTGACGAACTCTCGTGTTCTAGAGTCAAGCTCTCCTCAATGCGATCAAGGAGTATGAGAACAACAAGTGGAAGACGATCGGCCAGAAGGTCGGCAAGCCAGCCAAGGTGAGCATCCTTGCTTTGTCCGACATGGGCATCGCTTCCATCCGTGTTGTTGGTATCGCATGCTAACCCTCTGGTTTCAGGCATGCGAGCAATATGCTAAAGAGCATTTCCCCGATCTATTCTCGACGCCGAAGCCTAGATAGAAACACTTCAGGCGAGAAGCTCGGAAGACAGATCAACGTCGTCGTACGGAATCATGAAGTTGGAAGAGGTCTTGGACACCTACCTCCAAGGCCACGACACCTTCCCCAGGAGCATTCCGACGCCTCCTGTTTTTTCTTTTTTCGATTGCGAGTTTAGGAAAGGCGTCGGCACGGAAAACAATTCTGCACTACACTTCTCAGTCTGATCTTGGAAGTCGATATCGTTTAATAATGAGCGGGTGGGCTTGACGACTTTGCACCACATGGCCACATGCGTTTTGTGTACTTTCGATTCGTCAAGTGCGTTGCGTTTTCTTCTCTTGGACGTGCACCTTTTCTTTTCCTTTGGGGGAGTTGGTGTGTGGGTGAGGACGGATGGACGACTCGATCGGCATGGATGAATCTGGATGCTCCTTTACCCATCTTCTGACCTACGGAGCTGGTGGAGGATGACCTCCAATACCATCAGGCCTGTCAGGAACTGGACATTACTGGACAACCGCCTCCTCCTCGATTATATTGCCGGGTAATGCGGGCAGGTGGCACCGTTTAGTCCTCTGGCTATCTGGCTTGGAAGCTATCCTCAACACAGTATATGGTTCAGAGTCTGATTTGGCCATATGGAATCCTGGATAGGGTCTGGATACGACGGAGGACACGGTCGGTGTCCGAGCAGTCTGGCGTCGGCGTGTTACGACTAGTCAATGGTTTCCTACTACTGCGGAGATCTACCGTCGGGTGCGGTGTCTTGAGTATCTTCGTTGTTTTCTTCAGAGCTTTCTTTGCGTCCCCTAAAGGAGGATTCAGCCTTGGCCGGTGGAGTGCGAAGGATCGGTTGGATCTGTCAGGGAGACTGAACGGTTCGGTAACTAGCTAGGTAGCTTAGAGTGCAATACCCTCGTCGCTTATAATGAACATAGGTTTGGCTTGCTGTCCTGCCTATTCCCATGTCTTTGGCGCTGGTGATGCTACGACTGTTCTCTGTTCTCCATTTGGTAGATATAGGTAGTCACCCCGAGCATGGTGGAACCACCCTCTTGATTCTTGACTTGACCTCGGAAATTGCAGTAACGAGAAGTCGCCGAATAGCCTGTCCCTCATCCCAGCTGAAAGCCCGACTCCGTAAGTGACTAATGTAAACATGGCCGATCAGACGAAATGCATCTCGAAGCTACACCTGATCTCAAGCACAGTCGCAACATTAGATGCAGCAAGGTGTTGCATATCCGTTGGAAGCGAAAAGCAGATGGGAGCACAGCCTCTCGATTGGTCCGTCTGGTTGCAGCTCGGCCAACGGCTGTGGCCTTGACAGCACCCATTGTCCATGTGCCGCATCAACAAGAACAAGAGGAAAAATCAGCACAGCTGCAGTTCATGTGGCTTTCCTTGGCTGTGGCGTCACTGCTGCGGCCAGAATGCGGCACCCTGGCTTGTGCGTGACGCCATCAAATCTCGAATCTGGGGAAGATGCCAAGACATTTGTTCAAGAAGGGTGTGACAGTCCGACAGAGAACGAATTGACTACACGTAGAGGTATGGATTCAATGCCCGGGCTGTGAGTTAATTATTCTGATGTAAAAAATCGGCAGTCACGGCTCATGTTCATTCCTTCTTTGCTCCGGCACCAAACCAAATACGAGGTCTGAATTTATTAGCGAACACTGCCATGCACCCCTGGCTCAATGACATGTCAGCCACAAGGGCCCTCCACAACATTCCTGAAAGGGAACAGCGCCAACGGTGGCTCTCTCGTATCGTCGATTTAACAGTGAGATGCATCGATCCATCAGTCAACAATTCCATGTGTCTCTCCACCTTCGCTTCTCTTCCATTTGGCGTCCTGTTGACCTCGCACAACATTTCGAGTCTGTCGTTTCCACCACGTCTACAGCATCTTGGCTGCCTCTTCGACCTTCACACAGTGGATCATCGCCCTCGCTTCTTGTCCTGCTCGGCGCCCCTTTCTGATCGCGAATTTTCTACCCCTTGATCCCTTTGTTCCCCACAGAGGCATCAGTCAACATCAACGACACACTCGCTCGTCCTTCACGCCGTCCCTTGCTTCAGCCAGACGAGCTCTATCGACCATACACGGCTCTACATACCTGAGCCAGATATTATCTCGGCCAATCACCTCCCGTCCTCGATCGTTTCCAACGTGCCGTGTCCGGCTACCATCCTCGTCCGTCGTTGGTCTTCCCGGTTCGACGCATAAACCACGTCCCAGTCCACACCACACCTCGCCCCGGAAAGGTGAATCAAACCGGATTTACGTGGCTGGAGCGTCGTAACCACCCTCGGTCTCTTGCGCTGCTGCTTGTTTGCTTCGCTTGTTTGCACTTCAGCGCGCACGTGTTGTTGCTAGGCCTCACTCCGACGAGAGCCTAGATACCCTAATACAACCTCGGTCAAACCTTGGATCTCGCTCCTACGTTGAACAAACACATACCTCAACCACAATCGAAATGGTTCGGTCACTCCTCCCGCTGGGCGCTGCCCTCCTGGGAGCCTACACAGTCGCCGCTGCGGATATACCGACCTGCTCTCTGACGCAGAAATGCCCCGAAGAAACGCCCTGCTGCTCTCGTAAGTCCACCTACCGTTCCTGCCATGCCTGTCCCTGTTCGTGGCGTCATGTCGCACAACCGCAACCAGGCCACTAACCGCGGCAACCCGCATCATAGAATACGGCCAGTGCGGAGTCGGCGCCTACTGCCTCGGAGGCTGCGACCCCCGAATGAGCTTCTCCCTGGACGCCTGCGTCCCCTCGCCCGTGTGCGAGAGCAAGATCTACCCCATGACGGACCTGAAACGCGTTGTCGACGTCGGCAAATACCTCGGCGACCCGAGCACGGCCGACTGGGTCGCGCAGGGCGAGCCGCTGCTCTACAACGGCAACGTCCTCCTCACCATGCCGGCGCACTCGGTCGGCACCGTCCTCGCGTCGACGACGTACATGTGGTACGGCAACGTCAAGGCCAAGGTCAAGACGTCGCGGGGCGCCGGTGTCGTCACGGCTTTCATTCTGCTCAGCGACGTTAAGGACGAGATTGACTACGAATGGGTGGGCGCCGACCTCACCGTCGCTCAGACCAACTACTACTTCCAGGGCATTCCAGACTGTACGTTCCTACCAGCTTCCAACCTCCAACGCCAGTATGCTAACGTTTCACCCCAGACCAAAACAGCGGCAACATAACCGGCCTATCCGACACCTTCAACAACTTCCACGACTACGAGATCCGCTGGACCCCCGACGAGATCACCTGGCTGGTCGACGGCGTGGTGGGGCGCACCAAGAAGCGCTCCGAGACGTGGAACGCGACGGCCAACCAGTGGAACTTCCCGCAGTCGCCGGCCCGGGTGCAGCTGTCCATCTGGCCGGGCGGCGCCGACACCAACGCCCAGGGCACCATCGACTGGGCCGGCGGCGCCATCGACTGGGACTCGGCCGACATCCAGAACTACGGCTACGACTTCGCGACTTTCGGCCAGGTCGAGGTCGAGTGCTACAACGCCACCTCGGGCCCGGGCACGAACCTGCACACGAGCTACACCTACGACGACGCCCGCGGCACAAACGACACCATCGTCGACGGCACCAAGGGCACCGTCCTCAAGTCCTTCGCCGGCACGGGCCTGAACATGGACGCGGGCGGCAGCAGCGGCTCCAGCGCCAGCGGGTCGTCGACGCAGACCGCCTCGGGCCCCGCGGCGAGCGTGCCCGGCGGCACGGCCTCGGGGCCCGGATCGGCGCCGGGCCAGGAGGGCAGCGGCACGAGCGGCGACGGCAGCAGTTCAGCGGCTAGCAGCGCCGCCTGCCAGGCCACGGGCTTCTCGCAGAACTGCGGGGGGTCGAGCTCCTCGGGCTCCGGGGCAAGTGGCAAGAGCGCCGGCGTCAGGGTCGAGAGGACGCTGGGGGCCAGCGCGTTTGCGGTTGTTGTTGCGCTTGCTGGGTTGTTGGTGCTTTGAGCTTGGTGCTTTGAGCGCGATACCCCGCCCCCCTTGGCATGGATGGAGTTTCGAAGTCTTTCTTGTACCTGGTTTATATATATTGGCCTTGTTCCTTTTGTTCGGGGGGCTTACCACGGATGGAGCACTGGTTGGGGTTGTCTGCTGTTTTTCTCAGAGTATACTTGGCACCATACGGACCACAAAATGTTATAATAGCGGTAGTGGTGATGTTGCTTTAGGTGAGCATGTGGAGGAGATAATGGCTACGGCTGTCCGCTCTTTAGTAGGGGTATGGAGGGGAGGAAAAGCAAGGTTCCACGGACTGCAGATGTGCGACGCATCCCCTGTGGGCTGTACATAGGATGGAGTGCATAGCAGCGTGGTTGAATCAAGTCTCGTCAGAGTTGCATCTTCAGTCTCCGTTACTTCTCTGACCTTCTCTTGCCTGTCGGTCGCTTCTGTTGCTTCATCTCATGCGTGCCCTGCCTCCGATCACCGGCTATAGTGTACAAACGATTCAAAAATGAAGTCTCAGAGATAGAAATAGGTAGCAAAAGCAAAAGGTAAGGGCCGAACCGGGATTCGAACCCGGGACCTCTTCCATAAGAGTCGAGTGCTAACGACCGGGAGCAATCCCGAAGGAAGCATCATACCACTTGACGATCCAGCCCTGCGATTGGATGGCGTTTGGGACCGTTAACGCAGCTTATGAGGGTCGTGGATTTGGGGAAGGTGCGAGTCAGTTAGTGCCCACATCGTCACAGTGCCCGGAGTTGGTGGAGTTCAGGTGCGCTTAGGTCTTCTTGTTTACTCTTAAGACGGTCTTACCACAGTACATAATATATGACTCTTGCAGCAAGATTCCGTGGTTCTAATAGATCATATCAACAATACTGGTATGGTATTGAACTTGGAGAGTGTACTGAAAGCAATATGGTATCCGTATATTCCATGCATGACCTCGTCACCCCCAACCATCCACCATCCATACCCATATCCCATCAGCCCAGCCTCAGACTCCATCCAGTGGCACCCCATGCAAAAACAAAACCAACTCACTGCAACCACCCCATCTTCGCCCTTCTCGCCAACTCCCCAAACGTACTCGGAAACCCGCTAATGGGCACCAAGTGCTCGCACCGCCGCAGCTTAACCCCGAGCACCTGCAGCGCGGCGCTCCCCTTCCGCACCCCAAAGACGTACGGCAGCCTGAACTTCTGCACGCTGCTGCTCCCGCCGCCCCCTACATTCTCCGCGATCAACATCTCCCCCGGCCGCGCGTCTCTCCCCCTAATCTTGAACGCGATCTTCTCCCACCTCGCCTCCGGCACGCGCGCCACCTCCTTCAGCACGTCGACCGCGGCCGTCGAGCCGGGCGACGGCGGCAGCTGCACGTGGTAGAACCCCTCGACCATCTCGCCGAGCAGCCTCTTGAGCTCCGGCGTCCCGTGGCCCAGGCGGCAGCGGATCGACCCCGGCAGCGTGTCGAGCGTCGGGTCGCTCAGACGATTCGTCGTCGTGGTCGGGCCGTGCACATCGTCAGGCTCAAAGAAGAACAGATTCGCCAGCAGCGAGTCAGCAATCTCCGCCACCTCCCCGGCTGCCTCCCCGCCCGTCCACCGCGCGACCGCCATCTTCAGCTCCTCGATCTCGCGGTGGTCGTACAGCTCAACATAATCATCCCGCCCGAGCGGCGGGTCGAGCCGCCTCAGCCGGCACCGCGCCGCCGCGGGGCAGCTGGTGTCGCGGAACGCCGCCCAGCTGCTCTTGCTGTCCAGCTGCCGCTGGAACATCGCCCTCAGGCTGACGAAGAAGCCCATGTTCACCAGCCCGGGGACGCCTTCGTCGGCCGGCCTGCGGCGCTGGAGCCCGGTCCCGAGGGACACGAGCGTGTCGAGCGGCGCGCCGGCGTCCGGCCAGATGCGCTCCATCTCCGAGTAGGCCACTTGGGCCGGGCAGTTGGCGTAGACGGCGCCGTCGACGTACTTGGTGTTTGTCTCCTCCTTCTCGAAGGGGGGCAGGTAGAAGGGCGCCGCCGAGGTGGCGAGCGCGGCCTCCCAGATCTTCATGTCCTTGTCCGTGTTCTCCTCGCGCTCCACCAGGAGGCCGTTGGTGGCGGCGGCGGTGTTGCTGACGGAGGGGTGGTTGTAGCTCGTGATGAGACAGGCCGTCTGGCCCATGTCGCGCGCCGACGTGACGGCCACGCGCGTGCCGGACGACATGATGCCCGTGTGCATGGCGGGCGCGAAGAGGGCCGTCTCCTGCGGGTGGAAGTGCTCCTGCAGCCCCCTGCGGAGCGAGTCGGCGCTGAAGACGCTGTCGGCTATGCGCAGCACCATGAAGGCGTAGTTTGTTATCTTCTTGAGCACGCTGGTGGAGAAGGTCTTGCGCGAGATGTCGGCGAAGAAGTTCATCATCTTGGGGATGGAGTCGGATTCGTTGGACATTGCTAGGGCGAGGGCGATGATGCCGCCTATGACCTAGTTAGTGGTTGTTGTCTGTCCCGTGGGACGGTGGTACTTACCTGTTGACGTCCCCACGATGAGATCGAACATGTCCTTGGGCAGCAGGTTCAGGCCGACGGATCTATGCAGGGCGTTCAGGACCACCAGCTCGACGATGCCCCTGATTCCGCCACCGTCGAGGGCCAGGATGCGGACTCCGGCGCACCTCGGCCTCATCTGCACAATGTGCACGTTGCTGCCCTTGGCCTCCCAGCAGAGCCTGCACTTCATCGTCCACGCACACTCGGAACTCTGCGATATATCCCCCAGCTCCTGCACGCAGCGAGGGCAGTACGAGTGCCCGCAGCTCAGCACATGGTCCGGCACCGCCTGCAGACACGACAGGCAGGTCTTGTTGCTCTTGATATTCCTCCAGATCGGCGAGTACGTGCTATGGCCGCACTCCCGCCGCGAAGTCAGCCGCTTCTCGGGCGGCGTGGCGCCCTGGTCGGGATCCTCCTTGTTGATAAAGATGGCCTCGTACGACTCGACGAACCGCTGCCGGATCTCGCCGATCCAGTCGCGCTTGTCGCCCGACCTCCACTGCCGCTGGTGCACGAACAGCCCGGCCTCGAACTGCCCCTTGCCGGCCCTGTGCTCCGTGTGCAGCCTGGCCGGGCGGGACGTGCACGCCTGCCCGTCCGGGAAGCGGAACGAGCACATCTCGTACTGCGAGATGTACAGCTCGATGGCCTTGCTGCAGATCTTCTCGAGCTCGCGCTCGAAGATCTCCTCCGGCCGCGCGCCCAGGCCCTCGCTGAACTCCCGGTAGGTGTACGTCAGCAGCGCGACCGAGATGACGTCCTTGACCATGACGTCCATGGCCTTCCTCTCCCCGTTGGACTCGAACGCGTGCCGCAGGAAGTTGGCCACGTGCTCGGTCATGGACTGCGGGTTGGGGTTGTCCTTGCGCGCGGCGAGGTAGAAGTCGAACGGCTGCTCCGACGTGGTGAAGTGCTCGAACGCCCGGTTGAGGATGTGCGTCAGGGCCGGCACGTTGTACTGCATCACGCTCTCGGCGCGGAGGGTCAGGCCCTCGCGGACCGACGCCTCGATGGTGTCGCGCAGGCTCTGGTACTGGCGGAACAGCTCCTGCGGCCGGCCCTTGATGCTCTTCTTGTTGGGGATGTAGCAGCACACGATGTTGTTGAACAGGGCCTTGTACAGCCGCTCGTTGGTGGTGATGCGGTACACGAACGGCCGGTCCGGCTTGCTGTTGTAGTCCCTGACGAACTCGCGCAGGATCTCCGAGTCCTCCCACAGCTTGGGGTGCCCGGCGAGGTACAGGTTCTTGAGCTTCTCGTTGTCGTAGAAGTCCGGGTCGTGGAAGTTGGCCATGTTGCGCACGATGATCAGCGTCTTGCGCGACGGGTGGTTGACCGACTTGTGCACCGCCTTGGACGCCCACTCGAGCACCCGCGTCAGCTCCATCTGGATCTTGGTGTCGTCCTTGGTCACGAAGATGATGACGTCGCTGACGGCGTAGAGGAAGCGGGCGTAGAAGAGGTCGATGCCGTCCTTGCCGCGGCTGTTGTAGCAGCTGGCCGTCACCGGCAGCTGCTGTGCCATGTCCCTCCGCCGAGAAGGCGACCGGCTCCGCGGATCTGTAAACTCGCGGCCGCGGGGCGGCTCCAGGTCGTCGGTTTCAAGCCTCTCTGCGTTGGTCATGGCCTCGCCGGCATTGAAGCCCTCGCAGTCGGCAAAGAGGATCGGATACTTGTCGAGTATCTGGGGGGTTGGGGCGAGAGTCGAGTTCTGGTTTGTATTTGAGCCCATTGTGATACCCTCATCCCTGTACAGGTGCACGCCGCATGTGGTGGGATATTTCTGATGGTCGAATATCTCAGATCTAGTGACTGGCCCGTCTTTCGTCCGCTGGTCCATGGCAGCGACCAGATTCTTCAGTGCCCCCTCGTCATACGGGTCCAGGTCATCACTGGGCGCTATGTACCGCGTTGGATTCGCAATACCCATCAGAAGCATCGACCTGACGAGGGTCGACTTGCCCACCGAAGTGTCACCTACAAACGACACAAAACTGGGGTAGTGCCTCTTGGTGTCCGTGTTTCCCGACTTGGTTGGGTCACACAGCTGGATAAACCGGTCGTAGATGAACAGGTCAGGTCTGCCTTGGAAGTGGTCTCGGCGGATATTGAACCAGCGAGCCTGCTCGTCTCTCTGGTGCATCTGCTTCTGCTTGTGGCGGTCCCCCTCCGAGTGCGTCACGACGTCGACGAACAGCTGCGGCAGCGGATCTATCCGCTTGTGGAAAGGACTCTGCTTGATGGATCTGGGCAGGTGGGTGTCCCAGCATGTCTGGTGGTTCATGCAGAACCGCTTCATACAGCCCTCCTCCGTGCAGGTGATGCAGTAGAAGGGGTCCTTGTGTCCGCCGCAGAACGAACACTGCCGGCCGGTCAGGATGGTGAGTTCCTTCTCGCATTCGTGGCACCTGAATCCTTCAATAAGTCTTCGCATGCCCTTCCCGCGGGATGCGACCTGCGAGGAGACATCCTCGTCAGAACTTGGGAATTCCGGTGAGCTTTCCGTGGACGAGTCTTGCTGGAAGTGACGTTGCTTGTCCGACATACTGAATGTAGGAGAGTATGGATAAGATCCAGAATTGCTGAAGGTAGGAGAGTGAGAGTGAGCATGTGAACCGCCGACCTGGGCCATCTCCAAGGGACGGAGGGTAGCTCGAGGTTTGCCCATGATGTCAATGTCGGTAAATGTTCAAGAGTACTACTTCAAAAGCAATCCGTCATTCTCTCCTGGACATAATCCTAAGTGAGCCCAACATGGAAAAGAGAGCAGGTTCAGATGGGATTCATGTGTCCATATGTACCTGAAGCTAAGCCCTGCTGTCACGACGCGAGTGGCCAAGAAGCACAGGCCTGTTAGGTGGCAGCCTCTCCTGCAGTAGTACCTGGCTGACGATAAGGCATCCTTCTCTGAGTGGCAGCCTCGGGCAAAAGCGCGGGAGCTGAAACCCGCACGACCATATTTGGCAGTCTTCTAGAAGGGATCTTCATGCCACGGGACCTGGTCGCTAGTCTCGAGCATGAAGCTGCTTGACTTAGTTGCTATATTATGTCAGAGGCGTATGGCACCTGGTGGTGTCTGGCGCTCGGTATTGGTTGTTGGGCGCGGGACTTGCGCGAGGCGTTCTGGTAGGCAATGGCTCCAAAGCGGTGTTCGCTGGTGAGGCTGAGTCCTTGGCCAGGGACAAGGAAGCTAGGTTCTCCGTGTACACACCATCGCGATAAAAAAAAACTCATAGTTGTGGGTGTGCAGCAGGCAAAACTCCTCAAGTCAGAGTCCTGCTAGTGGGGTGCTTCTGTACGATAAATGATATCACAATTATTTCGTGACTCTATGGCACCACTGTTGGTGATGTTGTTGGTACATGCTGTACAGGCGCCGCTGTGTCTGTGTCTGTGACTGTGTTTTCTTGTCTCCGAGAGGTCACACCTCCTACCCACTCGTGCAAAGGAACTGCTTCCAGCCTCATTCTGCCCGACTTCAGGGGCTTCTCGAACCCGGAGCTCCATCTACCACGGAGCAAGGACCGGACCGCCTTGAGTCCATAAAGAATGAGCAGGGTCATGCAGAATGTGTAGGCAAACCCCGCAAGGGCATCTGCGAGCTGGTATCTGCGACCCAGTTAGCTTTGTTTTCTCGAGCAGCAGCAGGTGTTCAGTCTCACCCAACACGTCTGGCTCGCGAGCGATCCGGGATAGTAGAGTACCCATCTAGACCTACGACGTCCGGACTGGAAGCAATGTACACATTAGCCCACAGTTCGCATGTCTTCCCAGGAATCGCACTTACTCAGCGAACGCTCCGGTGAGGATCATCCCAACCATGCCGCCGCCAGCGTGGATGGCAAACACGTAAAGTGGCTCGTCGTAAAGCCACCTCGCCGTGAACCACTTAAAAAAGAACACGACAATCGTTGACACGATTCCAAAGATACCAGAACTCCATACAGGGACCTGACCCTATGTGAGCACACAACATAACTGGCATTTGGGGGATGTCAAGACTTACGAAGCCAGCCCCAGGCGTAATAGCAACGAGGGCGATGACCACACCATCGCAAAAGTGCGTGACGGAAGGGTTGCGGGCGTCAACGGTGCCTTTCATCTTTTTCTTGAGGAGCCGATCCACATAGTTCGAGGCCCAGAAGAGAAGCAGCATCGATGTACCGCCCGCGCAAGCCGCCACATGCGTCGAGACGCAGGCGGACGCAGCGCGGAGATTACCGCCAAGTGCTGACCCTCCGTTGAAGCCGAACCAGCCTATCCAGAGCAGCGCGGTACCTAGCACGATGTTGTTGACGTTGTGAGGCGCCCTGTCGGCTGGTGGAGAGCTCCGTGTGCCCGTCTCGAGGTCAGGCGTGTTGTTGGTTGGGGGGTTGTCCGCAGGAGCGTCTTCATGGTTCGAATTCTCGCTGCCGATTAGACTATTGTTATCTCCGTTCTCAACCGCAGTAAGACTGTTTGTATCTCCGTTCTCAGCCTGTGGTTTGCTTGCATTGATCATAGGAGCTTGATGGGAGGCAGGAGGAGGATGATGGCTATCGTTGGAAGGTGCCGCTTCCGGTCTGGGTTTGAAGATTCGAATCCGGTCCGTCTGTAAGGCGTAGAAGATGTAGAAAGCCAGGACGGTGGTGCCTGACGTGATGTGGACGGCTGTCCCACCGGCAAAGTCCATAACGCCTAGCTGATTAGACCAGCCGGCCCAATGCCAGGTCCACCGAGCAACAGGGTTGTACACGAGGAGTGACCACAGACTAATGAAGATCAGGAACCGCCCAGCAGGGATATCGCTCGACGGGAACTTGTTCTCGGGGTCGTCTCGCATCGCTCCCCCGCAAACTAGAGCGGCTCTTCTGAAGGTCAGCACTGCACCAGCGGGTATAAGAAGGGTCTCTTACGTGAAAGAAGCAAACATGGACTCGTAGAACTCAAACACGATCTCCGGGAGCCTCGGTCCGACCGAGCCTACAGGGCGGACTATGCTGTCGTGCAGCGCCACGCCCCGCGAATCCCAACCGTACCACGAGCTGCCGGGCAGCGAGTCCGGGGTCACTGCTGGCGTGAATGCCAGGGTATAGCCCCAGAGATACCACTTCGAAGTATTAGATCATGCACGACATTAACGCGGTCATAGCGACGAACCTGGAAGCCGACCACAGCAGCTGTCAAGAGAGGAAGTCGGAACAGTTTCAGTGAGGAGAGTCGAGAAGTCGCCCCGGAATAGAACAGGCACATCGCCGGGACCATCTGGAACACCAATGCAGATGATATCAACATCCAGACGATGTCAGCACCCTGCGCGGCTTTCATTAGTCATTTACATAGCGCTGCACGTTCAGGACGGCGGACCTGGTAGTAGAGTTCTGCATGTTTCAGGAGATCGTCCAGTGTCGCGGACACGTCCGTCAACGGCTTCGGCGGCGCGACATCGATGACGAAGTTCTCCATGTCGTTGAGCACGGCCATGGCAGTATCAACGAAAGAGAGTGGGACTGGTCGCGCGACGAGGGGAATAAAGAGACATGGATGCGAGAGATCAGACTTGTTTGGAGCGCAGAGGAGGTGCGCGGCAGCCTGACAGCCTCGTCCACAGAATCGTCAGTGACGGCTGGTTATCGCGACGGGTCGCTCTTCATGTGAAGATAGGCTTTTTGGACCTTTATATTGACCAGTCACCGTCCGAGGCCGAAACCGATGAAGCCCACACGCCCGTTATGACTCTAGATTGCGCGCAAGCCACCATCACGTTTTCTGTCCCGGCGGGCGTCTAAGTTGCTGTGGGCGGGAGCGTCAAGGAGTGGTGCACAGCCCTCTGTTTCCAATAGCGTCCAGCTGCGCCAAGACGTCAAGTCGGTGAACTGAAGACCAGTGCGCCTCGCCAAGGTCCAAGCTCATCTCGATCCCTCCCATCGGTGGTGACCATCGATGTACAGGCGCCGCAATCAAGGTCGGTTGCGTGCGGCTGAAACAATAACTCGTCAGTCTCGTTTGCAGTGAATGCAGCAGAAATTGTCAAATCGGAAGGGGCACATGCAGAATAGATTGAACTGATCCAGTCCCCGCGCCACTCAGTAAAAGGTCTGGCCAACAGGCCCCTGCAACGAAACGCGGGGGCTCAAATCAGCGCTCGGGCGTTGCGTTGCGTGTCAACTGTCGAGGTTAATACAGAGCTTGGTGTATTCTGCATTTGGATCTTGCAGCAACCCGGCTTTGGGGTGCTCGCCTCATTGGCTGCTCCCTATCGCCTTATCAACGAAGCTCGGGTGGGATGCCTGGATGGTCTGGGGCGCTGCGCATACATCAGTGGCCGGAGGGAGGGGGGAGGCAGCTTGCCACGCCGTCCCTCCCAGCACGGCTCGATGATGACTGAAGGTGCCGGTACCTGCGAGCCTTGCCCATGACGCGAAATACCAAAACTCGTGAGCCGGACTGAACAAGCGCCTTCCATGGAGGTAAGTTGCCTATTGGAGATCACAGTGATGTTGCGCATATTGCGTGGATGTTCTGACGTCTTCGTGATTGTAGAATTGTCAATTTCCGTCGAGCCATGGCTATCGTCTTTCGCATCGAGCCTGGTGGCGAGCAGGTCAAGGTCACGAGACCTGAGAAGCTAGCGCAAGCATCAGTTTTCCTCCGCGACGAGCTTCAAGGTGTCACCGACGGCGGCACCGTGTTCCTGACAGCACACGAGCCAGCAACCAACGCGGCGATCATCAAATACGTCCTCGAGTACCTTGAGCACGGCTTCGCAGACGCACATGGCGGGGGCTACGACGCAAAATCTCTCGCAGAGGTTTGCAATGTCCTCGTCGAATACGAATGCGACCCCGAGCAATTCCAGGGGCTCTGGGACAGAATGAAGCAGAAGTCAAGCTTGAACCAGGGCGGACAAAGGAGGTGCTGGCGTACAAAGATACCACCGAGGGAAACATTGACAGCCGCCCAGCTCGCCATCAGCGCACTTGTGCTTGGGAAACAGGAAGAGCTCGGCAAAGAACTTGGCGTGATAGTTTGGGCCCTGGACACGGAGCTCGACACTACGGTGCCTGAGCTGCAGAGATTAAAAGGTAGAGAAAGCCAAAGTCGTTGCCGACAGATCCTGCCTGCTGACATCCACTAGCAATGAGGCTCGAGGAACAGAAACACATCTTCGACGAGCTCAAGCACCAGCTGTTGAGACTGTATGCTGATCGAAACGATCAACGTACAAAAAGACTGGCCGATAAGATACTGCAAGATGTCAGGGACAGCAATCTGGGGGAGCTTACCGACACCTGGGAGCAAAACTGCAGCGCGCACCCTGAACTCAAGGAGTACAACCCGTACAAGCTCATACGGAGGTTCGAGGACGCGATCAAACCGTCAGACCCGAAACCCTCGTCTGCGCCAACTAGGCCTCTGCCTGCACCGGAACAGTGCCAGCCGGTAGGCTCCAGATCCTTCCCGATCGACCTGGGAGAACTGCGCCACGTAGTCGGACAGGGGCTCAACAGCCTCGTCAAGCGCAAGAGCATAGCGGACAATAGTCTGGCGACGATCGACGGCATCTTCAACGCTTTGGAAGCGATGGTGAAGACGAGACAGATGGACCGCGCGATTAGTCTGATTGAGCAGAGGAAGGCAAGGATAGCTGAGTGGAAGCGTGAGCTGGAGAATCCGGGCTCAACGCGTCGACCGAGTCCGAAAGGGAAGGGTCACCAGAGAGGCAATTCGGATCAGTCCGTGTCCCAATCCCGGCCCTCGCCACGGACAACGAACGGGTACCGGCCATCCGACAATGGAGAAGGAAGCTCCAGGAGACCCGAAGGAGGGCGCCCGAATGACACGCCGCATCCGTCAAGTTTTGGTTTCGGTCGGTCGGTCGAGAACCAAGATGGTGGATCCAAGGGAAAGGGAAAGGCGCAGCCAGCTGAGCTCTCATCTGTGTCGACTCGACGCCAACGGGTCGACAACACCGCAGCAGCAGGCCCGTTGCCCCAAGCAAGGCAGACGATGCTATCAGCACCCCCACGGGTAGGGAGCTCCAACGTAGGAAGCGATCAGACCGGTGTCGACGGCGTCAATGGCGTTAACGGACGTGGCAGATTGCAGGTGGAGTTCGATGACGATGAGGGTAGCTGGCGTCATGGCGACGATAGCTGGCTAGCTGGCTTGGGGGACCGCGAAGGCGATCAAGTGCGTCATGGTGGGCATCTTCTAGCGGCACAGATTGGGAGAGGCCACGGTAAAAGATGAGCATGGTGTTGTAGGAGTCAATGCCACGGTGTCTTGAGCATCTTGAGAGTTAATGGGAGTTGAAATAAGGTTGTGGGACAAAATGAGACGGCGGCAGGGAACATGGAAGACAAAAAGGAAGGCGCAAGGGAGTTGGCCGGGTTTAATATGGGTTGAGGCAAGGACGAAGGCTCCACAACCAGTGGCATCATAGCACTGTAATCCAGCGTTGATTCGGTGCGAGCACAGCCTGTAGTTCAGCGTCTTTGTCCTCTGTGCAGTACCTGTCATGAGGTCCTTGACCCCTCCACTGACAGTGGTAATATTACGTACAAGATTTCTGGGCACTGGCGACATTTTGGTTTCCCTTACACATCGCGAAGGGTGATACACCTGCAAAATCCCAGATTGGTGTCATTCCATGTATCGCAGCCTTTCTCAATCGGCTGATGCTGTATCAGCCATACAGCCTAGCGACCCACTGGTTCCAGGTCAAGAGGCCAGCTCTCCCAAGCATCCCACCAATCTCTCCCGTCCCCTCGATCCGGCCACAGCCGCTTCCAAATCTCATGGCATTTCCACCATCCGCTAGGAAGTGCATAGTTCAGCTGTTCCCGATCCATTTCGCGTACATGAAACACATGCCGCGCATCGTCGCGAACGTCTCGCTCAACCGACCACTTCCGCCGTCAAGCGTCCAAGGACGCTTTCAGTTCCCAAGACAGGGACGTCAAAAAACAAAAGTAATTGGCACCCACTTCAAGCAGCTCCAGTGGTAGTACCTTTCCTCCAGTGATATTGTGCTTGGCGCCGTCGAGGACTTCAAAGATGGAGCAGGCGAGAACGTGGTCGATAGCACTGTTGACCAAGGTATCGCGCACGTGTCCCTGGCGGTGAGGGTGAAGTCCTGCACCGAGGTACTGGGTGTCCCAGGCGTCAAACCATGGCTCGACGGATGTGTCGCGAGTTAAGGTGCCGTCTGCCTCGGTAATGTATATGACGGGCGGTGGTGAGGCGTCGAGCTTGAGAGTCAGGCGTTGAAGCCGGGGCAGCCGCCCTAGGGCTCGGTATAGTGCCACTTCGGATGTATCTCCGCGCGAACGCCGGATCTCGATAGTCAGGTCCTCAAGATGAGGGCAGAGGTCAGAGAGTTGTTGAATGTGATCGCTGCGTA
The DNA here is from genome assembly GCA_001879275.1 of Coniochaeta ligniaria NRRL 30616. Taxonomy (NCBI): domain Eukaryota; kingdom Fungi; phylum Ascomycota; class Sordariomycetes; order Coniochaetales; family Coniochaetaceae; genus Coniochaeta; species Coniochaeta ligniaria. The sequence continues at coordinate 4,024,385 of KV875094.1, read as the reverse complement.
AAGGAGCACGACAGAACAGGTGCGTGGACAGGTCGAGTTTCCGCAGGTTGGGGCTTAGCCCGGGAACGATGGACACGGAGCGCTTCCACTCCATCAGTTGGAGCGTGTGGATGCGGGGAAGGTTCCGCAAGAAGGCGAGCAGCGTATCCCAATATGGGTCGGGAACTGGAGACGTGGTACAGGTTAGGGTCAAGGTGACCAGCGATGGGAAGTTATCCGGTGCTGGTAGTGTTTGGTAGTCGATGACTGTGTCCAGCTTGAGGACGCGGAGGGCAGAGAGGTCGCCGAATGCTATGCTGGAAACAACCCTAAACGGTAGACCTAGTGGGAGGTCTGTAGCTTCTAAAGTGCCCAGCTGGAAATGCTCGAGAGGAGTCGCGCCGTTCACGCCGTCGTAGTTGACGATACCATCGTCACGGCTTATGTCATCATAGAGCCAGACGCAGACGCGCTTCAGACGGGGAGCGTGGCGTCTCGCCAGGGCCCAGCTCATGTCGTCACGCGCATGGCCTCGGTTGCCGATGCTGTAAAGACAGGGAGATTTGGCAAGAGCGCGCTCATAATTTGAAAGACCGTTCGGATCTTTTAAATGAAAGGTGTAGTGATGCAGGCGACATTGAGGCAGCTCCTTGTGTATAATCTCCAAGATACAAGGCGGAAACTGTCCAGGATGGACGTAGAACATGTCGGTGAGCCCAGGTAGCTGCCCGACTAGACGGGCAACTGTTTGCCAGTCTTCGTTTCGTGCTGGCTCGTCAGCCGCCTCGGTCCGCCAGCAGCGATACAGGTCCCAGCAGCCCCGTGCCGTGTCGTCGTATCGCTCACATGGCTGTAGGGCGAGGTATGAATTGACTGGCACAGACTTCGGATCCAGAATCGAGTAGTAGATGATTAGGCGGCGCACGTAGGTGAAGGCAGAGTCACGTAGCAACATCCTCTCCCATTCCTGTACATCTCGGATAAGTCTGTAGCGCTCTCCAAGCGTAATCTTAACGGTCCGGACGAGAAAACGGCTCGAGATAGCGTAGTGGCGCTTGCTGGTCTGAGCAAAAGCGACGAGACTCGGTGGATGCGAGAAATCCAGAAGTTCAGCAATGCCGGTCAGGATTTCGTTCGGGAAACTCTCTAACCGGAGAGCCATTGCGCGAGTCGAAGTACTCATGTTGAGCAGAGATGAGGAGGTGCAAGAGAATGTCAGAATGGCACTGCCGATACTTCGTTGCGGAAACGCGATATGTGAGGTCGAAGAGGCGCAGTGAATACCTGTCCATCGCTAGAGAAAACTTGAAGTTGGCGTGAGCTCTGGTATACCTTCCCAAAGCGAACTTCTCTGAAGGGCACTGGAGCCAATAAATCAGTTCGTGAGTAAAATGAGTCGTGCGTTTTCGTGTAATCGAGGGTTAGATCGAGGTCAGAAAGAGGAACTCTTCAAAACTGTTGACGAAGACGACCAGCTCTCAGTAGTGTGAGTCGGAGAGAACGACGAGGAAAGAACGACGAGGAGAGTGGTGTTAACGAGACGGTAGGAATAAGAAAGAAGATACAAGTGGCGAAAAAATGAACATGGAGGAGAAGAGGTGATTGCGAAGGAGAGGCTCCTTCCTGATAGACGGATTGGACGAAGAGAACAATGGGGAAGGCGCGTGTCCACTACGATCAAAAGAAGGACTCGGACAGAATGATGAGTTAACCTCGAAGCACAAAAGCAAAGACGTCCACTTTAGAGATCATCGAGTTACCTAAGGTAGGTACCTTATTCAATATCTCGCCAACATCTTACGTGACCCGTTTGCATCTCCCCTACTGCTTTATCTCCCTCCAACTGGCAACAATCGCGGCCAGTACATCCTGGTTGTGATTTATAATCTGACCAGATTGGCAACACTCTGACATAAGGTAACCCAAACACTCTCGTGTAGCCGTGTAGACTACTTCGGAAGTCGTCAACCACAGATTCTACACTGCGGTTGTGATATATAAGGATGAACACCATCGCTTCTTCTACCAAACCAAGTCAGGTTTGGTATAGCGGTATGATCGAGAGGTAGTATCCTTCATTGGTCCAAAGCAACCAACTCTTGAAGTGTTAACCCGGTATGAGCGGGAGTCATTCAAAGTTCTCCTTCCACGGTCTTCCCTTTCCTCTTTCATTGGACGTTGTGGGTGCAAGAGCTTACTTGACATGGGACGACAACATACCTAGAAGTAGGTATCTATAGATATGAATCTCAGCTCGTGATAGATGGCTGTCTATGTACAGGATACGTTCATCATACCGGGTGCCTTATGCAATGATCCTTCATGGCCGGAGCATGTGTACACCTTGGAGAATAGGTGACTAATCGATGGCAGGCAGTATGGTACGCAGGTACCTTATTACAGTTCATGTCTCTGCCAGAGTCCCACCAAATCGCCGAGTAAGGCATTCAACATCCCTTACAAGCATTGAGAGTAGTACTGATTAGAGTACGTGCAGGTCGATCCGGCAACGCAGGCGGTTGGTCCCGTCCAGCCGGTTCCGCCGCATTGTCCCCATTTCCTATAAGGATATGTCAGCTTGCAACTGCAATGTTGTCTTGAGGTTTCCAATATTTAAGGACTTACGTCTGGAGGGCAGTAGCAGATGAAGTTGTACTAGTGGGCTTCGAGGTGGTGGTCGGCTTGGTGGTTGTGGTCGAGAGAGTGGTTACAACATGGGTCGAGACACTCGAAGTGGAAGTTTGGGTTGAAGAGGTTGATCGCGTCGTCGAAGTCGGTCCTGTCGTTGCACTCGAAACACTGCTGCCACATCCCACACGGCTGGAGCCGACGGACACATCGTCGTACCACATGGTGTTCACATCGCCGCCGTAGGACTCCCATCCAAAGTAGATGCCAGTCACCTTCGGCTTGTAGGCAGCTCCCCATTGATCATCATACGGGTTGACAGCATTCGGTCCAGCTTGGAGCCCGCTGATGGCGTTGCCGTTGAGCCAGGTCTCGATGGTGCCATCGGTCCCGAGGTGGTACTCGAAGCACTGAAAGGCGCCAGTTGGCAAGGGGGTGGAGGCTGCGATACCCGACGGGGAGAGGTCCGGCAGGGTAGCGTCGTCTGATTCGCGGTTGTACATGAGGATCTGGCTTTGTCCACCGATACGAAGATGTTTGCCTGTGGTGGTGTCGGGCATCGTGATGAAGCTCACGTGGTTACTGGTAAGAGCCACCGATGCTTTGCTGGATAGTGGTTAGGGATTATTAGCCTCTGATGTGTCACTATCATGAATATGGTCCTGTGTGTTACTTACACCCATACTCTGACGTATACATCACCGCTAGGTACGGCAGTTGTACCGAAGAAGATATGTCCACAGTAGCCGCCGGGACTAGTGACCTTGATCGAATTCTGGCCACTGTGGGCGGTAGTGGTATCTAGAGAGACAGTCCCTCCCTGGTTGCAGTCGTTCGCATAGGTTGGCCACTTGGTCTGGTCCCATCCGCTCTCGAAGTCGTCGGATACTTGGGCAAAGCAGAAGGGCAGGGTCGCAGCGGCGAGGAGAGCTGTTCGGCGGACCATGATTGCGGTTGGCTCCTTGGCAAGACTGTCAGAAGCGTTTATATTGGACGCAAATGTGATATGACAGTACGGCAATAAGAGACTCTAGGAGGAGGGCAAATATATAGAACTACAGCGTCCTACCTGGTTGCACTGCACCGCTATTGCCACCGCTAACCTACCTAGTAGATCTCTGCTACAGTTACATTCAAAAGTTCACACGGAGGACTTGCGTCCACGCTGCAAACGTCAGAATCTTAACGAGGTCCATTCTGCTTCACAATTCGGAGCATCGGTTCCTGCGCTAGGAAAGTCGGTCTGCTTTCCCCTTGTGGTTACATTGAGAAGCTGGAATTGGCGTTCAAATCTGCTGCTGCCCCCGCAAAGCCGGGCTTTTCGGAACGACTGAGCCAGGGGATGGTAGTGTACATCCGGAAACAGGCCAGGGACGGAATCACCGTCTCCGACTGGTGAGACTCGGAGTTGTGCGGAGAAATAGGGGATCGACAGCTACTAGGAAATACACAATTCGCAGACACATGTACGCCAAACTTCTGTGATTCTCGAACTGTATACCTTTTACTATTTTATGGTGGAGAATAAAAAACAAAGATGTGGATTAAGACGAGTAGTTCGTATTCTCCGACCTTGTCTGAGTCTCCAACACACATTCTGTACCTCATGCTTCGCACATGCCTGACTCTGTCGTGTACTATCCAGATAGCTTTGCAGTCTCAGTGCTCTCTCCCTTTCCCATCATGTCCGCCCCATCAGACGGTTTGGATAACTCCATACTCTAGACTTACTAATGTCATAGCAACTACCTATCTGCCCGTCCTGAGCCTTGCTTTTTCGCCTTCGCTTCTGTGTTGCCGATCCAAACGAGGACAAAAAAGAGAGAAAGGAATAGAAGCAAAGAGGAAATCAGGCCCGAGAAGGGCCCCCCGTATTTACGTGCACCCCTGAACAGGAGAACCAGGGCAAGGATGACAGAGGCAAACCAGAATCCCCCAAGCCCAGCCAAGTGCAAGATCCCAATAAAGAGACAAGTTTCACAGGCTGCCCGCATGTCGTTCCTCAACAGAGACAGGGGGATACTGATGAGCGCGTACACGGAAAACACCACCTCTCCAAACAATGAACAGATGATGGGATTCAGCAGCACCAAGAATAGTCTCCAAAGACTTTCACGCCGGCCGGAGGTCGTGGTCAGAGGAGCCTGGCGTATCCCTGGTGCGCTGTCCGGTTGAGTTTCTCGCTTGGTCGCAGGCTCGTGAGGCGTCGTTGATGCAGCCTTTGATTGTTCTGGACGGCTGTCGAGAGGTTTCTCGGGCTTCTTCGACTCGCTCTGCGGTTGATTCGAAGTGGTGCGGAGAGGTTTCGTAAACGCGCGGTAGACAGCCGTCTTCGGAGATTCGTCACTCTGCAGTTGACTCGCGCTGCTGTGTCGAGCTTCCGAAAGCGCAAGGGAATGGTCCGTCGTCGGAGACTCGTCGGCCCATTTCTCCAGCGAGTAGCGCGTCCCTGCCTGTACGCCCGCGTGTGTTCCGCTGTGAACAGCATGAGTGCTTAGGTCGAGGGACGTCGAGTGCGCAACTCCATGGGCTGCACCCGTTGTCGTCGCATGCGCAGTACCGTGAGCCGCCGCCGCCGCTGTCGCATGGGCAACACCATGGGTTGTCGCCGTCGTGGTCGCATGGCTGAGGAGATGGCTCGCTAGATGGTCCGCCCCGGGCGCCAGGACGCTTGCGACCGCCGAGGGTCCAACGCCGAGAATGGCGTCCTTGAAGCTAAAGTCGTGGCCCGTCCAGCCTTTCTCCCGGAGCCTAGCCTCAATCACATCGCACTTCTGCGCGTTGACCTTTGCCCGACGAGCGCCGACGCCGGAAAGGACAAGACTCAATCCACCGCTCGCCACGGCCCCGGCGCTGCCGGCGACCATTTGGGCGCCGGCACCGGCTATCTTGCGCTGGATCTCCTTGTGGCAGGCGCGGAGCTGCTTCTCGGACAGGTTGTTGATCTCGCGGTGGTAGGCTTGTGGGAAAAGTCGACAAAGTCGTCGATGCTGTTTTCGAGCCTGTCCCAGAATCCCATGGTGGCTGAGAGATGCGGCAACCTGCAAGTCAAATTGAGTGTTCTGTAGAGAGCGACAAGCAGGAGGGGGGATAGCGAGGAAATCTTAGAGCCAGAGGATGCGAGGGCCTTATCATTGCCGCCGTGGCTGGCCGTTGAGTGTCCTGATCCCGCCATCTCACACGGCTTCGTGGCTCGACGCCACACCCTCAGCTGGCACACATTGATTCGAATGATTGGTCCCATTTCGCGTGATGCCGAATTTGTCATGATCAATTTTGCGGCTGAGAACATGCATCCCACACTCGTCTTGGTCGAGACGTCTAGATCTAGACCTCTGGTTCCGCGCGTTGCTACCAATTCTTGTTAAAAATAACTTCACCTCCAAAAACAAAGATGCAGAACAATTGGGTCCAGGGGTGCCCGGATGGTTGAGTGGCTGGCCATCGTGCCGTGACCTGAGATGCGTAGTCTGGTACCATCACTTCACCTGGTCAACGTCAAGGCGAAGTTGTTGATACGGACACTGTCGGATACTGAATCTCGTCAGCAAAAGCTGTGCACCATGTGCTGAGATCTGCAACCGTATAGTAACATGTCGTCTATCTACCCTCATAGCGCCTAAGAAAATACATCACCAGATGCTTACTATCACCCCAACGCCACTGCAACACCAACGCCAAACCTAAACACCAGAAAGCCAACCACCACCACCCAGGCCACCTACAGAATCTGCTGCACAAACTGCGGCCCAAACCCCTCAACCCCAAACACCCCAACCGGCAACGAAGCAGCCGGCTCCCTATCCAGACTCCCGTCCGCATTACGCCTAAACGCCACAAGCCCCAGCTCACCCCCCTGATTAACCACAAACACGAACCTCTCCGCGCCCAACGCAAGACTAAACATCCTCGGCACCAGCCCGCCACTCGACACCGCATCCCTAAACACCAGAATCACCTCCCCCGCCGCCCCGCCGACCTCAACCCCGAAATGAGAGATGCTATCCGTCGCGTTCCCCGTCAGCCGGTTGCTGACGTACACGTCCCTCCCGTCGACGGAAACCTGAATCTCCCCCGCGGCGGCCGCGCTGGCGTTGGCGGGCGGAAACGCCTCGCCAAAGGTGGACAGCGTCTGCGTCTGCGTGAACTGGATCGTGTCCCCGGCGTAGGCGAGCTCGAAGACGGCGACCAGGCTGAGCACCTCGCAGACGAGGAAGTAGTGCGTCGCGTTCGCGGGCGCGGCGGCGCCGGGTGCGGGTGGCGGCCAGAAGACGCCGTGGCGGGGCCCGCAGCCGGGGGGTTGGGCGCGGACGTGGTTGGTGACGGAGATGGGGGAGGGGGAGGGGGACGCGGAGTCGAGGACGAGGAGGGTGTCGGTGCCGAGGTCCGGGACGACGAAGAAGCGGCCTGATGGGTCGAGGAGGGCTTGGTGCGGGTGCGGGGCGGATTGGCGCGCTGTGTTGGGGCCGAGGGCGTCGGTAGAGGGGATTTGGTCGGCGAGGGTCAGCAGGCCGGTGTCGGGCGCTAGGTCCCAGACGTCGATGGTGCCTTGGCCGAAGGAGGCGCCGAGCAGGGCGGTGCCGTCGGCGGTGAGGTCGAGGAAGACGATGCCGGAGGAGCCGGTTGCGTTCTGCACTAGGGTTAGGGCGTTGGTGGCGATGTCGAAGTTGAAGAGCCGCGTGGTGTTGCTGTTCTCGTCGACGGCGTAGAGCTGGTTGGTGCCCTCTCTGAGCAGCAGCCAGGAGGCCGAGGTGCCGGGTATGGTGTTGTTGGCGACGATCTTGAAGGAGGAGCCGTCGAAGTCGGCGGCTAGCACGCTGCCGGAGGGGCCGCCGCCGATGAGCAGCTTGGAGACTGCGGCCGCGGTGTCTTGCCGCGAGGTGAGCGGGATGGCGGAGATGAGGGTGCTCAGGCCCAGCCCGAGCAGGAGATTGAGTGAGCGGTACATTGTGAGTTTGGGAAATGGTCGTGATGCGGAAATGCTGACGCTCAGATAGGGAATGACGAGATGGACAGATGAAATAGAGAAAGAAAGGGAAAGGCCAGATATAGGAAGTAAGGAAGTCTGACGACTGTGTTAGAGATGTTGATATTGATAGACTGGGCCACAGATCGGAGGCCAGGCCGCCTTCTTATAAGACCGGTCCTGACACTCGCGGCCGAGTCATGACAAAGAGATCGTATACTCGCCAAGTTGTTACAGAGAAGGTCAGCCTGGTGTTGGCGCGCTTGCGCGGGTATTTGAGACTCAGCCGGCTGACGGCTCACGGCTGGACAATCGAGGCCAGGGGTAGCAACCCGTCGGAAGGCATCTTCCGCATGCGACACTGGCCACCGTGCTCCCTGCTCCCATGTGGTCGAAATGAGAGCCTGAGCGCAGACCCGACGGCGAGGTCATCGACGTCAGAAGCTAGGGTTGCTCTGAACGAACCGTCCAGTGGTGGTGAGTGTTGGCGTTGGTGCTACGTGTACTTCCTACGACGGCTGCAGGGGTAACTGCAGGCGCGGGTTGTCCTGATTGATCGACACGGCGTCATCCATCGCCGGGGATGCAGGGTCTATTTTAATGCACTCCACGTCTTGGCATGTACCTCATGGCAGTGCCGGTGTACGACGACTGCATGCTTGGCTCTTGACTGTAAGTTGGGATTCTTGAACCTAACGCTGGAATCCGAGAACGATCAGATAATCCTCAGCATCTCCCCGGTTGGACTTCTATGCAGGGACCACCGTCTGAACACAGAGTCTCATCCGATCATCATGAGTTAGTGGTCGAGGCGGTGATTAAGGGGAGATGAACATCAGACTGAGGTGGTACAAGCAAAATCTATTGGACCATATCATCTATGGGAATCCGCGTCTAAACCAGGTAAGACAGAACATAAGAAACAAGCGCCAGCCACCATTACATCTTCCTCGTCCCCTCAGCATTACCACGGCCCCTTTCCACCTCCTGTGCCAATCTAATAAGTAATACTAGCAGCCTTGCGCACCCACTTCGCGTCCCGCTCCTCCACCAAGTTCTCAAACATCCACTTGCCGACGTCCTCGCGCGAGATGGTGTACCCAATCTCCTTCTTCTCGACCTTGTGAGCCGTCAGATCCTCCATGCCGGCCCTGACCTTGCCGACCGCAGGGCCGTCCGTGAGGAACGCAGGACGAACGATAGTCCACTGCTCCCCGCTCTCGACGAGAAGATCCTCCAACATCTTCTTGTCCTTGTGCGGGACCGCGAGCAGGCCCTTGTACAGCGGGATCATGAGCACCGGGATATCCCGCCCCGACTCCGTGATGCCGGTCGACGACACCCCGACTATCCTGGGGCTACCCGTCGCGCCGTTCTTGCGCACGAGCGCTAGCGCCTCGAGCAGCGCCTTGGCGCCCTTCTCGCACACGTGGGCGTCGTCGATGCCGGTCTTCATGCTGAAGGCGCCGCCGATGGAGGAGATGACCATGTCCACGACGCGGCCTGGGTTGGAGGGGTTGACGAGGCAGCGGGCTACGGCGGCGACGTCGTGGGCGTTGCCTTGCTCTAGCTTGAGCTTGGTCAGGAGCTCAGCCGGCAGCTTGGCGGAGAGCTTGGAGGGCGTGCGGCAGAGGGCTATGCAGGTGTGGCCTGCCTCTAGGCTGCGGCGCAGGGTGGAGAAGCCACAGCCACCGGATGCGCCGAGGAAGAGGATTGTCTTGGGGGTTGTTGTGGTGGACATTGTGTTTGTGTTTGGGGGTGTGAGTGCCAGTGTCTGGTGTTGTTGGTGGATGATGTGGAGGGTGACGTGGATGCCTTGATGTTGTATGTGTGTGATAGAGAGTTTGCTGTCAGACGAGCTGGATTCTGAAGTGATGTATGATAAAAACTCTTTGGTAGTGGAAGTTGGCGAGACTTTGGGTTGAGAAGTCGTGGTAATGGTGTTGTGGATGTGTGGATGAACTGTTTGGATGCTGATGTCTGTCCTTTCAATCCATGGTGGAAGAGGAGGAATGCGTCCCTTTTATCCTTCTCCATGGCCACGACAGCAATGCTGAACCCGTATGCGAATGCGTAAGCGTGGGGACGCCATTTTGGCAATGATTCACAGTGATTCACCCTTTGCGGCGTGGTGTTGACCCGACTTTCTTCGAAATGCAGCCACGACGCAACGGTCGGGAGGCGCTGCTCCCCAATCTGGCACAACCAGCGGGGTCGTGGCGCTTTTAGTGCGTCCCAAATGTTCGTCCGACCGCCCCACGGGGCTTTTTTCCATTGACCCTATTGGCTGTCGCGAAGCTTATTTACCCCTCGAATCGACCCGAAGTCGGTGGGTCGGTGCTGGGACCACCGATCCCGCTGAGTGGAGACATTGCTTGTGTCCGAGTGTGTTAGTGCAGTACTCGAGTCAAGTGGCTATTGGTTGTTTTTCACTCTCATTTGTCGTAGAGCCTTAACAGATGTCTGAAACCGCCCACCCCACAACCGGATGGATCAATGGATTTCAACATCCTTATCCTCTCATCCTCGCGCAGATCTGCAAAGTCAACTCTGTTCAGTCCTTTCGTTATATTCTGAAGCTCTAAGCCGTGATACAGGGCTCCGTCAGGCACCTCCTATCGCCATGTCAAGCGTATTCAATAAGACACTGGGCGCGACGATGCTCTGCAAGCCAACAATGCCAATCAGGCTGCCGGCCAACAAGAAACTTCACAATACACTGTACGGACGGTGACGTCACAGCGACCACGGTGCTGATGATGACCATATGGACGAGCTGAATGCTGAAGAGAAGACCCCAAAGATCTCAATAACCAAAATCATCGCGATGGTGAAAGCATAGCTGATTACTGCCGCGTGTCCTTACCGACCCATATCTCACCCACTGGCAGACATCACAATCCCCACGGAGCCAAATGCGTTTCAACCTTTACCTTTACTCACTCTGCGACCCATCCGACTTCCACAGCATAGCCGTGCCATGCTAACAGTAAGGGCAGCTTGGACTGGGACACGCTGTTGACCAAGAGAGGGCAGAGGCCTCACCGCAAAGCCTTGCGTCAATCGCCGTCAAATGCCTCCTTTAGGTGGACACCTCGTATCCTGCCTCCCACCACGAAGTCCCCTGAGCTTGGTTCATGAAACAGGTCTGAGGTGTGTGGTGCTGTGGCAAGACGAATGAAAGCCAACCGAGGACACGAAGCTACGTCGGTGGCTTGCCTTTTTGTGGCGTAGTCACGCATCTATACGCGTTGCGTTGACTCACCGTGGTGACCGGACTCCCATCAGGCTGGCAGGCCATGCCACATAAAACCCCCTTGCCGTCCTCGGCACCAACTCGGGACAGATCGAGACGAAACATAAGGTAGCTCAGCCAGCTTTCTGCACGCATACACAACGAACAAGTCTTCTGGCCCATACGCTGCCTCCGCAGGCCCTGAGTGCGCAATGGGTAAGCAACAAAAGGGGCGGCTGGGCCAGAAATGGCGGAAAACGGCATTTGCCTATATTTCCTTGTCGGCGCTTGTGTTTACGATCGCTATCGTGTGCCTCGTCGTGTCCTACACCAAGGGCAGCCCTCTTGGCACTACCATCATATACAAAGGCAACTGCAATGTCGCCGCGCAGAGAAACATTGGACTTCACGTTGCGATAGGTGTAGCGTCCTTCCTTGTCATACTGTCGTCCGACTACTTCCTGCAGCTCGTTGTGGCGCCCCAGAAGCTCGACATACAGACTGCGCACGACAACGCCGAATGGATGGATATCGGCATCAACTCGCTGCGTAACCTGCGCTTCCTCAACCGCTGGCGTATATTCCTCTGGCTGGGCTTCTTCTTGACCTCCGTGCCTCTCCACTTACTGTTCAGTGCCTCGGTCTTTGCGACTGCGACGTCGACCGAATACAACCAAATCGTGACCAACCAGGCCTTTCTGAACGGCGCCAACTATACGCTGCCAGGAGTCTCGCTCCTGGCCGAACCATTCCAGCCCGGCGCCGCGCAGGCTTCGCTGCAGTACATCGCCAAGCTCCAGAATACTGTCTCAGCTATCCAGGCCGGCGTCTCCAGTTTCCGCTGGAAGCGACTTGAGAGCGTCAACTGTCGGCAGACATACCTGGCTCAACCCAACGGCTTGCAGCACTATCGCAATCTGGTAATTGTCATAGAGGCTGGTCCCAAGCCGACGGTGCCTGGCTGGACGGGGAGCCAGGTGTGGGGAAACACGCTGCCGCCGTACATGATTAACACCACGGTGCTAAGCTATGACGCCAATGCGAGTAGTTCTCTCTGGTCATACTCTCTCGGTTGCTCCATCCAGAACAACCTTGGCAACCTGTGGAACTATTGCAGCGACGACTTCGGCTACAACACTGCAGAGTCGCAATTGCCTAGCTGGTCTGACTTCTCGTCGCCGTGGCAGTTTCCTTGGGTCGTGGCAGCGGACGACTACCGCGAAACCTACGGCAACTTTAGTGCCGCCTACAACAACGTCACCCTCCTCTTCTGCATGGCTGAGCCGTTTGAATCTCCTTGCAAGGTCGAGGTTCTGAATCAGCTGCTCCTGGCTGTGGCCATCCTCCTGTTGATCAAGACGACGTTGGCCGGCATCACGCTGTGGATGCTGTGGTCTACCAAACCCATCCTCTGCCTCGGCGACGCCATCCAGATGTTCTTCGAACAGGCCGCCGACGGCGCCGAGGACAAAACCACGCGGCAGCTCAGCACCTGCGGCCAGAGTGACTTTGTCAGCCGGCGTGTGAGGAGTGATCGTCAGCGGCCACCGAACAACGATATGCGAGTCCGCTGGACCGCACAGCCGCGCAGGTGGGCTGCGACCACCAAGCGCTGGTTCGACGTCGTGCCGGCGAAGGTGTGGGTCTCGACATACGGGCCTATCGCCGTGGTCCTAGTGATTGCGCTGGCACTCCTGGACATGGGTATCAGGGCCAACGCATATGCCAACCGCGGACCCTTGTAAGTGTCCCTTTCCGCCGTGATACCGCAAAATGATTTGTGATACATTCGACAGCAGTTACGAAGCAGGCTTCGGCTCCAACCCCATGAACCACAAGGTCCACATCACGGGCGACGTGTACTGGCTGGCCATCGTGGCCAACTCGCCGCAGCTCGTGCTGACGACGTGTTTCTTCCTCTTCTCCTCGCTTTACGTCCGCCTCTTCCAGGGCGCGGAGTGGGCAAGCTTCGCCGACGGGCGCCCTCCCCGATTACGCGTCACGGTGCCGGAGGACGACTGCCAGGAGAGCGCTCCGCTGCTGAAGGTGCCGCTGGCGTGGGGTCTCGTGTTTCGGCTGTGCAGTTTGGCTCTGAGCATCTTGGCCTCGCAGTCGCTCTTCGTCGCTGCGGTTGAGAGTGAGTGTCTTTCTGACCATCGTCGTTTCTATTTCAGCATTGACCGTTTGGGCCCAGTGCTTGCTGCCGACGACACGGGCTCTACTCCTGGCATTGACGTCTACTACGAACCACTCTCGTTTGCTGTGGTCTTCTCCAGCGAGGCCCTGCTTGCCAGTATCGTCGTTGGCCTCACCACGATCGCCGTACCGCTGTGTCTTGGTTTCTTCCGGCTGCCCAGTAACTCCATCATCGTGGGTTCTAACTCGGCCGCCATTTCTGCGCAGTGCCATCCTGTTGAGAGCAGACGAGACGGTTCTGGCGTAGAGGCTGTAGAAAGGGAACGGGGAGAAGAGGCCAACAGCGGGGGAGTGGGCCGCGAGGAAGGTGAGGATGGGCACGAGAGACGAAGCATCCGTAGATCTGGCGATGAACCGGAGGACCTTGTTCGGCTTCAGCGGGTGCAGTGGGCTGCCGACCGCGAAGAAGGTGAGGACAGCCACGAGACACGTGTCATCCATAGATTCGACAATGACCCTGAGAATCGTGTTTGGCTTCAGCGAATGCAATGGGGGGTCCTGGTCAGAGGAGGGGGTGTACCGGAAGAAGCGGGACAACTTGGTCTTGGTTCCGTGAAGAGCATTGTAGAGAAGCCTGCCGCTAGCTTTTATGGTTAGGCCTAATTGCTGTAATAACAGTTAAGTATTCTGTATTGTGATGTCAGATACTCTTGCAGGCGGGGATTGGATAGATAGGTCACCAACTCGTGTAAGCAAGCTATCTCAGTTGTCTCTCACATTTTCACTTCCTACGAACGTTCATTGCCCATTTTAACTCAGTTTCAGCTTCTTATCATAGCTCGTAGTCCGAGTTGTTGTTGATGGAGGTACCACGATGTGAATATGATGTGCAGTTGGGCAGATATGTAGATGGTACTCGTAGCCCATTCCCTCTCCAACCGGCATAAGATAGTTAAGATCCGGCAGTAAAATCCCTCGCCCCCGATTCCAGCAGCAACCTCTCGACCTTGACCTTCGCCGCGCCACCCGTCCCAGCCCGTTCTACGCGGATCGACGACCTGGGAGGCGCAAACGACGCGGTCCTCAGGATCCGGAGCGGACTGTCGTATATCAGACCATCGTCGAGATTGGCCCCGGCCAGCTCGTATCCTTCTGCAGATCCGACTAGGTTGACGTCGGCCCCCTTTTCGACCAGGAGCTTGACGCCGTCGTAGTCCCAGCGGAGAGCGGCGAGTTGCAGCGGCGTCATCCGGCACGGTGCAAGGTTCACGTTCGCTCCCCGCTTGATTAGTATTTCCATTGGGCATTTCCCGTTCTTTTCGTTCTTTTCGGTGTGGTGGTGTTGGGCGGAAGCGGCAAAGAGTAAGGCCTCCCAGCCGACTGAGTCGGCGAGGATCTCCAGCTTTTCCCTCATGGCTACTTCTATGGACGTAGACTGGAGCTTGGTAAGGAAGCAAGATAGGACCAGGGACGTTTCCAATAGTAGTTTAGATGCCTCTCTTCCTCTGTTCGAGGCACCAGTACCCGCGTTCAGCAACAGCGTCGTTCCGAGAATCTGTCTGGCGTCCAGCATCTTTGCTGCCGCGCGGGCGAGAGCCCAGTGCTCCCGATAGAGACATTCGGTGAGAGCGCCAAGCGGATGGATCGCTGGCGCAGAGGACCACTCCAGATACAGGATCCGTCTCTTCATCCGACGTAGGTGGTGGGCACCGCCGGGATTGAGCAAGTCCAAGCAAACACTTGCCAAACTGCTGTCCACCATGTGGTGCTGCGGAGTATTTAGGAGGATAAGGGGCGCGATGCCCTGGCAGTAGTCCTCGATAGAATCGCGACTGAACGGGTCGTCCGTTGCCCGGGCTGACAGCGCGATGTCCATGACGCTCTTCATCCAGCGAATTGTTGTCTCCTTCTCATCGAGGGCAAACCGCGAAATGGTGCTGCTAGGATTTTGAGCTGTGCGCTCCGCGTATAAGAATTCCTTGACCGTGTAGTGCGCGAGGAAAACCACTTCCTTGGTCTGTTCTGGATCGTAGCGGTAGTCTTCCGAGTCCCAGTCGCTGTAGGACTTTTTTTGTGTCGCGAAGGTGACGAGGCAGCCGCATGTTTCGCGGATGTCAAATATATCGTAGAAATGATCTGTCGACACGTCGAAGCCTAGTGTGCGGAGTATCATGCTTAGGAGAGCACGCGGCGTCATCTGCGTGTTGCCCGGGGATCCGAGCTCACTCTGAGCCGCTAGAATACTTAGGGTTGTCTGAGTAAACTGGAGGTGCTCCTTTGGTATGTCCTGTATGATCCTCTCATATGTCGCATCCAGTGTCTCGGGGAGTTCTGTGAGCGCCTTTCTGACAGCTGACTGGGACTTCAGTCTGCTGAGGATGTCAATTTGACATACCGCCCACCGAAACCTTCACAATCGTGAGCACGTCTTTGTCACAACATGCCGAAGGGCGGGAGGAAAATAACCTACATCCCCTTCGCTCCTTTGGCTAAGGCAACTTCAATGTCATTGTAAAGCGAGACTGGCCATGACTGAAACTTGGGATTGGATCGTAGCGCTGCGTTGACAAAGATGCGGATGTCCTCCTGTACGGCCTCGTTCGACATAGAGACGGATACTGCGTGTGGTTTCAAGGCTTCCTCAATGTCCAAATATTGGCGACTCGATATCAGGAATCGAAGCTTTGCAAACCGAGGCTGAGTCATGATGGTTGTAAGGACCACCAAAAGGCCAGTGTACGGTTTGCTCTCGTCAACTGCATCGATAGCAATATAAACTTCGTCGAATTTATGGAGCATCCGGGCCAAAAGATCGAGAGCCGCCTCGAGGTCCGGGTAGTGGCGATTGCTGTAAAGTTCTTGCAGCTGGGACGGAATGAATGCCGCCTGCTGGCAGAGCTGTGAGATGATCCATCTTAGAAAGGGATGTGTTTCATCTTGGTTGCGACCGAAGTAGCAGTAGTAGTAAGCCCAGCCGGTGCTATCCCTGCACCGACGGTAGCGTAGCTCGCTAACGAGGTGTGAGATCAAGATAGTTTTCCCAGCGCCTGGAATGCCATGGATCCAGAGGAACCGATGACCGCCGCCGACGAAGGACTTCCACTCCTTGCTCCTCAACATCCACTCGCCCGTCTGCTTTTCGTACAGGTCAACGGACCGATTGTGTATGTCACTTGGATTAGTGTGTTCAAGCCACCTGACAACGTCGAGTGTCTGCTTCTCTAAGTCGAAATGTTAGGCAAGCCTACTCACTCATAATACCAAGGCAGATCATCACATGGATGGATGCTCACCGGTAAGATGTCTATCCACCTTGGCGGTTACCGACTTTACAACCTTTACATCTTCACTGCCAGGACGTTAGTCGCACCCATATTGACCATATATTAGAGCAGACGTACGAGATATCAGCTACCAAGGCGAGGGACAGGGTAGCTTTCTCCGTAATCAAGTTTGCGACAAGCTTCTTCACCCTGTTCTCGCCGCCGGCGCCCCATTTCACAACTTGCTTGATCCTTTGTCTCTTTCCGGGTGCTGTCTGTACGCGCGAGGGCGATATAGATAGTTTCGCCAGTTCTACCTCCAGCTGCTCCATAGACGAATGGCAATTCTCGAGCGGCTTCTTGGTGGCCTCCACAAGTGCAGTAGATCCCTCAGTATCAGCGGTTGCACGAAGCTTTTCCAGCTCGCCGAGAATGTCCTTCAGAGACGAAGTCTCGGCTTGTGCCATCCTGAGGGTTGCGGGCATGTCGGCTGTCGAATCGACGAGGTTCTTGGTGAGTTTGATAACGCCATCAGCCAGCTGGATGAAGGCCGTGATGCTCGCGCCAAGCGCGATGGCCTCCGCTGCCATTATGGTAAAGGTGTACTGCAGCAACCTGTCTGTAGCTGAAGAGCCGTAAAGAGAGCAGGTGCCAGGAACGATTCCAGATGGAAATGCACTTGACATGTAGAAAAGAATATGATGAGTTGTTGATGATGAGAGGAGGCAACCGCTCGCACGGACCCTGATCTGAGACGGCAGACCGCGCCACGAGGGGCAGTGCTGCCCAAGGCACACATAAGCCGTGTATACCTATATATTCCATGAGCAAGGCATACTCGGTCAGTCTTCAGCTGTAAATGATGTTGGTGAACCTGTATTTTGAGCAAAAGTTAAAGAGCAAGCACTCTCGGAGTTTCTGAGATGGTAGACCACTGGCAGTTTGTACAGCGGCCACCCCTCGAGACATAATGGCTTGATCCTACAATAGAAATAAAATTTAAACGGTACTTTTGCTGGATAGTGAGCAACTATACGTAGGTTCTTGCGTATCACCTTTATATAGTACCTAAAGTAGGCTTTTGAAGCGCTTGGGGAAACTCCGTTGAGTAGACACACAGGTCAGAACTCAGATGCTACCACATCTCGTCATCATCTCCTTGGTATAATACTACTACTATTGGGTCTTTCACAATGTCGGAGAACAGAATGCCCGGCTTACGGTCGTGAGTTCCTCTTCTTTGTGAACGATGTAACAGTTGATCTTGGCCATGCCGTGTTCGTCGGATATAAATACCAGCCATTCCAGACCTCAACACCAATGTTTCGACTGGAGAGTGACGCGTCCCGCTCCACTTGTACTGAATCACTGGTAGTTGTGAGTATACCCAGAAGTCCAGATTATACTATCGGTTGAGATGCTCTTGAACCTCTAACACACCTCAGTCCCATCCGATAGCTGACTCTGTGACTTAGGACGACATATCAACCCAGCTCTTAGATCCCCTCACTCTGCTATGGCTGTAAGTACCATGAGCCTTACTCCCAGGCTCACTAATGACAGGTTCACTCCGGATATTGACCTCAGTCGTCTTATGTATCCCAGATCCGCGATCCATGTCGCCCAGCTCCACATGGCTTCCTTTTCCGATTATGATGGCGCGCTGGCTGTCGCTGTCGGTCTCGTCCACTCCGCTACCATTCTTGACGTAGCCGTTGCGTGTGCCTCCGCCACCCGACTTGAGGCCGGTACCGCTGCGTCCGCCGCGACTGCCTCCGTATTTGTCCGATGTTCCCTTGCCACTGACGAGATTACTGCGGAGGCCGAGCTTGTAGGAGACGATGCGGAGAATCGGCTGGAGGGCGGGGAAGCAGCCGCACCAGAGGCCGACGTGGCCTTCGAGATCGGTCCAAATTCCGATCGTGGCCATCTTGTAGGTTCTGCGAAGAAAACATGGTGTTAGGGGATGATCTAGCGACTGAGCCTGGAGCCATGATGACAAGAATATGTAAAGCAAATACGGACGAGACAGTGGTTAGAAAAGGGATAACTAAGACGGATTGGACTTACGGATCGATGGTGAAGTTGAGCGTTAGGATCATTATCAGCCTCACGATACCAGTGACAATGACAAAGACGCCAATGCTCAGCACCAGCATGACCTGTATTGTCTTTCGTGACCAGATCATCTTCGTATAGATGATATACACTGGAAGTATGAGCAGCGCAACGTCAATCACGATGCCTGCCACAGCATGCCCGACCATCATCCGCTGGTCCGCCTCAAGACCTTTGCAATTGAGGCCGGGAACAACCGGGGGTTTAAAGTTGTCCCTGACAAAGTCGAATGTCAGCGGAATTGCGAAAAGGTAGGATAGAGAACGTACGCAACTGGGGTGCATTCCGTGAGCCTGTAAACAAACGCAACGACTGTCTGTGTAAACACCATTACCCCAATAGCATATATGGAATATATAACGAATTCTGTTGTTGAGCGTGTGTGTTAGTCAATACGTCCTGCACAGCTAGTAAGTGGTATGGTAGCGTTGGGAACTTGCTGTCTTGACTGAGGCGAGGCAAGAAGGCCAATATTGACATTCGAACCAGCGCAACACCCCAAAAGTATATCAAGGTCTGAATAATAAGCGACTGCAGCCTCGGAGTCGACTTAGTATCTTGCCGCAATGGACTGAGATTTGGGTTGGAATGAGCCCCTGACCTCGAAGAACTTGAAGAGTAGCGGCGGTGGGATGAGGTCGATGTGGGCACCACTTCCGAGGGATACAGCTGAAGGTCCATGAACGTCAGTGATTGCAAGCGGGCACAGTCTATTGTTCTTCAACTCCGTCGTGGATAATGCTCACCACGTATATCTAATGAAGATTGCACCACAAGCAACACGTAGGCAATCGAAGCAAAGGCATCGTCCAAACCAAGTGTCTTGGTCATGAAGGCCCGGACATAGATCCTGGTGGCAAAGAATAATGTTGTCAGGCCGATTAGAGCCGCGTTGAGGTTGATTTCAGTGTATCCATGATAGTCAGGGGTATTCTGGAATTCCATGGTGTTGTTGACAAAAGTGAATGAAAACTTGTTTGGAACCTGTCATGGCAGGTACGGAAGAAACGTTGCGGTGGTAATATCCTTCTCGCGTGAGTCGTGGGGTCCTGCGTTTTTGTAAGTCATCTTCACGTTAGCCCCTTGTCGCGGGAAGCCACGGTGGTGTTCCAGTCCGTCGGTTGTCTTAGGTCCTCTTCAAGCCTGTGAGTGTGCCATATGGCTGACAGCTCCAAAAAGGTCCTCCTCCCATACGAAGAAGTATCGAATACAGTGTCCTCACTGGTCGCATTGGTGGCTGAAAGCCTGAAACCTGGAAGCTGGTGGCCTCGAGTCACCCTGTCGGTCATGTCTTTTCCATTCTCGCAACCTAGGAAACTATAAGACTCGGACTCAGGAGTAGACCTACTGCAAAGACAATTGTTTTGTCTAGACTCAAAACAAGATCGAACCTCCCCGACATTCTCTTTGTCCTTTGTTGGCTTCTGCCGCTGCTCCTATTCTTCCTCCTTCAGTCCATGAATCTCATTTTTCTTCACAATCTCTCTTCGACTTTGCAGACTCCTGCAAGGCATGCCAACCCATGCACTGCGAAAGTGATATCACACGTTCTCGGTGGCGTGAGAAGAAACTTTCGTGGCACGCAATGCCTGTCGTTAACGACTTTCGAAAGTCAGGTGTCAAGGGTGCATCCCGGATCGACTTTCTGCGGACAGGGCCGCCCCGGGCCATATGCCCAATCGGATGCTGTACCCCAGAAGAAACGTTCCAAGCTGTCAGTGCGTGCATGAACCCCTGGCAGTGGCTGGTTCTTGACGCCAAGTTCCCTTGTCTGCTCCTTACCTAACGATTGTGACAGAAGAACAATGTCAAGGAGAATCAGATTTGCAGGGTTGTTGGGCCTGGAGTCTTCTGACACAAATAGTTCGAAGTTAGGAATTCTACTTATGTTAGCATGTGTGCTTCGATTCCACTTGTGCAATGGAGGCGTGCTTATCATGATAGAACCCTTCAGACAACATCTAGTCTGCATCTTTGTGTGCCCCAAAACTGCAAAGTGAGCGCAGTAAATAGACGTCGGTCTGACTACGAATCCCAGCTTAGTGTCGCACAATGTTCATCTTTACCTGCACCGGAAGGTGGGGAGCTTGCATCCGATGGCGTGCATTGCGGCCAATGTAACCCAAGAACAAACAATTTGATGCTACCTCTTGGTGTACGAGACGGCTCAACGGTCCAGACTTCGAACCCTGCTGTCTCACAGGTCTCGCGTAGATGCAAGAAGGTGGCCACGCCACAAATCCCTCATGTAAGCTTGGTTTTGCAAAGGGAAGCAAACATTATCTAGTCCCATCACACTTCATCTCCGTGCACGCATCACATATTGCCTTGCTCCATGTTGCATGGGTGGGAAGAGCGGCGCGCTGACAAGGTCGTCGACGCATAGATTGTATTCTAGGTAAGTAGTAGGTAATGCTGATACAGGTGAGTTTGAACTGGATGATGACAATTAACGTAGGTACATACCTCCAAATATAGATACTGTAACTCACACATGCGGCCCCGTTATATGTATAACCGCCCACCCTGTCACCATTTCCCTCTGGGTTTGGCCCTGTGGTGGCTGCAGCTTGCCAGCTTCAGCTTCCAACGGCACAGTTTGCAGTCTTGCCCCTCACGTTCCCTGTTGGCCGACCCGACCAAGTGGCGTTCTTATATATTCCATGTGAACATATGTCTGAAGCCATAGGTTCTAGAACTTTCAAGGATATTGGGACCATCTTTGCTACCCATGCACTCGAGAACAGAGGCGCATGCCCCACGAGTCCACGACTCCACGACATGCATACTCAACAGACAGATATGATTCAGGAGATTGCAGTCAATAGTCTGACTTACCCATGCAACTGTGGCATTGTGGCCAGGGCATTGCTCCCAGTCTCTCGGAACTCCAAAGTCTCTGGTACATATGCGTATGCATGAGCGAGATTGCGCAGTCCAGACCACACATGGCAATGTCGCCGTGATTACCGCGTGTTGTCAGGGATGGTAGAAGCCAGGCATGCGTCCATATAATGAGAGACAGAGTGTGGTTTCCTCCCGTCTCCGGTTCTGTGATCAGGAAAAGTGTGCATGTGTCTTGTGTGTCGCATCCCGGGAATTCTTGTTGTCTTCCAGGAATTGGAACCGAAGAGCTGCACCATCCATCCGTGTGTTTCACAGTGGTCGCCTACCCAAGATGCATGTGCCCTCGGTCCTCGCTTCTGCACTCCTCGCGCTCTCGCAAGTGAACTGTATACTTGGCAGGCCATCTTCTGATGCTGTCAACTCCTCTGCAGTTGCAGTTGCTGTTGCTGACTCGAACGATTCGGCATCCTCAGCTGCTTCTTGCAGCTGCAAGACTCCTCTTGTCCGGAAAGAATGGTACGTACCACGCAGTGGCTTGACTTATTTCCTCCTTCTGCATGTTGCTGACTGACAACTGTCCCTTTGGCAGGAGAACCTTGTCGTCAAAAGAGAAACTCAGTTTCATCGCGGCCATCAAGTGCATGCAAGCAAAGCCAGCCAAGACCACCTTCAAGTTCCCTGGCTCGGTGTCTCGATATGATGACTATCAGGCCCTGCACATCAGTCAGACTGACTACATCCACTTTGATGTAAGTGACCAAAGCCAATTGTCTTTGTGGAACAGGGCTCTGACTGACAGACATATAGGGACTCTTCCTACCGTAAGATGGAACTTTTGACGAGCATGTGCCCTACATACATACTAACAATACGCAAGATGGCATCGGTACATGTTGTACCTCTTCGAGGGTGAGCTTCGAAGCACTTGCGGCTATTCTGGAACCATTCCTTACTGGAGTATGTGTTAGCCCCGAAGCGCTTAGAATCATCATCTGACTCACATGGTAGACTGGTCTCTGGACGCCAGCAGCGGTGAAGCCAATGTCCTGAAGTCTCCGATCTTTGATCCAGTGTACGGTTTTGGAGGTAAGCGCCGACATAGCCTCTCCACTTGCTTGTGCCACACTGCTGATACACCAAAGGCAATGGCCCGTATATCGCGGACATTAGCAGCTTCCCAGATGACTGGAAGACCATCGTCGACATCCCGGGACGACAGGGCGGTGGTTGCATCACCGATGGCCCCTTCAAAGACCGTCAAATCCCCATGGGACCAGCAAACCACACCGAGTACACGCCGCATTGCCTCCGCCGTGACATCAGCCCTTGGCTCATCACTCAAACCGCCAACTCGTCTGTTTTATACTGGGCCCTGCAGGCGACTTCGCACTGGGACCTCGACCACCGGATTGAGGGACTGAGTCTCGCTGTCTCGGGAATGACCCTTCATGCTGCCGGCCATCTCGGTGTTGGTGGCATGATTGGCGATGTAAGTTGTGGTTCCTCCCCAAACTAGTTGCATGTCGTCGGAGCCTGACTGTGGTAACCAGATGGCGAACATGTACTCCTCTCCCGGCGACCCTCTCTTCTACCTCCACCACAGCATGCTTGACCACGTCTGGGACACCTGGCAGCGCAAGAAGTGGCCGGCACGCAAGACCGACATCGGCGGACCGGACACCATGTGGGCCTATCCTTACAACTACTTTGGAGACATTCCGTACAGTAACGTCACTCTTCAGACGCCGCTCAACTATGGCCTCATCGCTAGCACCATCAAGATCAACGATGTCATGGACACTCAGGGCGGGCAGCTTTGTTATACCTATGCATGAGCATCAGCATGTCATCCAGAAATTGAAGATTTGGGGGGCATATTTACTCCCGTGTTGTAATGATCCTTGATATTATTCTTTCGCCAATCATATATATACAGGCCCTCTGCTTCTATACAAGAGTCTATTCTCTAGCTAACGCTCCATCCGAACCCAAAAGCACCATCCGAGACGCAAATCCTCACGCCGCAGCCACCAAATCCTTCTCCAAAACCTCAAACCAGAGATCATCCCTCAACGCCTTGCCATTAACAAGCTCCGCATAAGGAAACTCCCTCCTCTCGCCCGTCTTCACATATCCCCTTCTCCCGTACCACGCAATCAGCTCCTCCCTCGTCCAGATAACCGTCATCTCCATCCTCTCCACCCCCCACTTCTCCCTCGCGTACCCCTCCGCAAACGCGAGGACCGTCTTCCCTATGCCGCCGCCTTGCAGCAAGGGGTCCACGGCAAAGAGGCCAAAGTACGCCGCATTGCTGCCCGGGTGGTGCAGCACTTCGCAGCAGGAGACGAACGAGCCGGACGAAGTGTCGGTGGCGACCAACACCGCGCCGGTGGGCTGGGAGATCTTGGTCAGCAGGCCGGCGGCGTCGATCCGGTCGTCGGCGACGAGGTCGGCTTCTGTTGTCCAGCCGGCGCGGCTCGCGCTGCCGCGGTAGGCGCGCTTGATGAGTGGGAGGAGAAGGGGGATGTCTTCTGGTGTTGCCTCGCGGAAGGCGAGGGATACTGGTTGAGAGCCCATTGTTTGTGGTTGTGTTTTGGTGATGATCGTTCGGATGACTGGATAAAATAGGGGCCGATGAGTAAGCCCGCGGAGATGCAATGAAAGATGCCTTGGTAAGGTACGAGAAGCAAAAGGTTGGAAAAGATTATGTACGCCGTGTCAGATGGCTACCCGTCTTGTATGCCTTCTGAACGAGTGGAATCCGGCCTGTTCTTATATCAGAAGTAGGAAAGGAGAGTAAGTATCCGCCCGCCCCCGACTGAGTGCTGTCGGTGAGAGCGATGGCGAGTCAGCACAGTTGTAATCCAAGGGCGCATTTTGTGAAAATTGACAAGCTCGGGCTCGGAAGCCGGAGAGAGGTGGGTATTGCCGGCCCGCAAAATATGGGTCACTAGAATAAGCGAGCCGGGCTTAGTCATGGAATTCTCTTCTTTCAAGTGTCCTCGAGGCATTTTTGGCACCCTTGGACAACACCTACTATACCGGCGTGCTCGGCACGACGCTATTCATCGACGTATACGGCGATGGCACCGACCAAAAGGCCTTGCCCGTCACTGTCACCTCGCTCACAGCCTCGTCCATCTGCATCGGCTTCCTCCTCGGGGCCTTGTTGGCCGCGCCCATCAACGATCGCTGGGGCCGCAAGGCCGTGCTGTGGTGTGCCGGTGTCTGCGTGCTGGTCGGCGGCATCGCCCGGATCGCTGACAACGGCATCATGGGCATCATCGTCCTGGGTCGCATCCTCATCGGCCTCGGCGTGGGACAGTTCACGGTGACCTCGCTGCTGTACATCGGCGAAGTGTCGCGCCCGTGGCTGTCCACGGGCCTGCCCTCATGATGTTCCAGTTTCTGCAGTCGTGCAGCCAGCTCGTCGCCTCGGGACTCAACCAAGGCACCGAGGTCCTTGCGTCGAGTGCCTCGTAACCGCATCCCCATGGGCGGCCTGGTCGTGCTGCCTACCATCCTCTTCGCACTGCTGCCGTTCATCCCCGACAGCCCCGTGTGGTTCCTGTTTAAGGGCCGGCGCGACGAAGCCTCCGACGCCCTCCGCCGCATCAACAAGGGCATGCCAGACTACACGCCCGAGGAGGACATGGCGATGTACGACGATACGCTGGCCCGCCAGCGCGAGGGGGCTGACAGCTCGTCGTGGCTGTCTCTGCTGACAGATCCCATCGAGCGGCGCAAGACCGTCTACTCGTGCGGCGCCATGTTCGCCCAGCAGATCAACGGCATTTTATTCTTCTACGTGTACGGCGTCGTCTTTGCGCAGGCCATCGGCATCTCGCAGCCCTTCCTCATCAGCCTCATCACCAACATCATTCAGATCTTTGCGGTGGGCGCCTCGGTCTTGCTCGGCAATCGCGTGCCGCGGTGCCCCAACCTTTTGGTCATCACGGGCGTGATGTTCTTCGCATTCATTATCATTGGCGGCATCGGCACGCGCCCGGTCAACACGGCTTCCCAGTACGTCATCGTCATCTTCTCGTATGTCATCGTCGTGACCTTCAACTTCGGCCTCGGCGCGCTGGCCGTCGGCCGCAACACCGTCCAGTAATCTCAGCGCCGCAGCAGCTGAGATTCGGTCTGAGGGCCGAAACCGCAGCAGCCCTTGCATGATGGGAAGAAGAGGCTTCAAGCATGCTTCGCGTGCTTTCCTTTCGAACCTATCCTCCAATTTGGATCGCGGGGGCATGGAGTCTAAAATATACCAAGGTCAGTCCACGCAGACGCGTATCAGTCTCAAGGAAGGGCCTACGGTCGATAGACGCCGCCAACACGTACCCGGAATTTGGTCCCACTTGCGTCCAGCCTTTTCTTTCAGCTGCTCCCACTTCGGCTTCCACTCGGGCGGCAACTCTTCGACAAAGTGGATCATTTGCGCAACTAGGACGTCAATCTCTGAGAGAAATTGAAACGGCCTCGATCCCATGACTGTCGTGTAAATCTAGATAATTTGCAAATGTGAGCGAGGATCCTCTGCGCAAAGCTATGCTCATACCATACCGTACAACCTGCGCGCCACAGATCGAGTCTGTAGTCGAAACGGCCGGTAAAGATACCCTCGGGCACCTGCAGGCCACCTGGTTCAGAGAGATGGACAGGCTCGGCACCTTGTGCGAAAGCCTCTCCAAGGTCAATGACGCGAATGTCTTCATCATCCTCATCAATCCAGTCGTCCCAACCCGCCTTCTCTACCAGCTGCTCGGGAAGCCCTGGAGAGAGTTGCTCGCCATCGCAGCGAATTAGATCCTCCGGCTTTGGGGCCCCGATAACGTCGAAAATGGACTCGAGTGATGACTGGGCGAGCTTATGCGCAGTGAAGACAACGTTTGAGCCGCTTATATCTGCGTTGGCGGGGGCATGGTCAACTAGATGGCCAAACAACGGCTGCTGCCCATGAAATTACTAACCGCCGTGTGCGTATCCTTCTGCGTGCATGGACGCAAGGGCCTGTAACAGCTGCCTTGCAATTCTCAGAATAGTGGAGGCAGCGAGGCGATCTCCACTCGTGCTGTAGTCAGCGACCACGGTGTCGACAGACGGGCCCAGTAGCTCAAAGACCAAGCATTGGTGACTTCCGTTGGGGCCTTTGTGGATAAAGCTGTCGAGCAACAGGGCCAAGTGATGTGCGGCGCCCTTCTGGCGTAAATATTGAAAGACCTCCAGCTCTTTGGACGGCTTTGGGCTACTGGCCGTTGTAATCTTGAGAGCCACCCAAACGTTGAGTCTAGGTTTACACTATCAGCACGCACAGCACGGCCGGGAGTGGAGTGAACTTGGCTTACTCTGCATCTCCCACAAGCCAGACCGTCGAGAATCCGCCCCAGCCAAGCTTATGGTATACCGTATAGCGACCATCCTTGAACTTGTCTCCCAGACGGACGGGGTGGAAACCTCCGGGTGCGTATCGACGCATCTTCTCCTGGGTATGCAGGAGATTCGTTGCGCAAAAGTGAGACGGATCGTCCATTGCGATGGCGGTGGATTTGGTTTGGAACTCGCGACTTTTCCTTTGGCGGTGGGTGGAAGAAAGACATGAAGAAAGACAAGAAAGACCGTGATGATGGAGGTGGGTCTTCGGCCGCTGGGGGTAGCGGAGCCGACCGGAAAGTCAAGGCATGAAGCTTGTATGACAATGTTGTTGACCGCCTGTGAGGAAATTGCTGTATCCATGGCACATGTATTGCACAGTATATGTTACTTATCAAGTCAATATATATACTAGTTAGCATCCGGTAACTAGTTTATATAAGAAATTATCAAATAACTCTAATATCGAAACGGTCGAGTTATATCTTAACTAGGAAATAGTTATATATAACATAGTATACAAGAGTTATTAAGCTAGTAAACGGATAAGCGAGTGGGATAAACTTGTATATGCGAATCCGAATAGGTTACGGCATTTTTGCTATTAGCTAACAAACAAGTTTCCAAAATGAAAGGGGGAGCTCGAAATACTCAAGGCGATACGGCCGTTACCTGTGAAAGTAGCTTTGGTTATCAAAAGAAGCAGCTGCGTCCATGATAAGATAGTACGCGGTCTCGGGTGCCCCCTTCTTCCTTGGTCTGCTTCACTAAAGCCACAGCACCTCTTATAACGTCGAACCAGATCTAACGTCACGACCTATAGCCACTAATTCACAACCTGGTATAAGGTGGTTGCTCTAATAGCTCTGAAAGTCATTACCTGCACAAGGACGCTGGGATTTAATAGTATATATTCTCCTTTATCTCGTAACAATGACAGTCAAAGTCCTTTCTAATCCAATCTTGGACGCTAGACGCTTCATATTCCAGCTTAACCCTAAAAGTACAGACTCAGCTTTCCTTGACCGTCTCGAAATTCGTCTTATGAGTAGCCCTCAACCTCCTAGCAACCCACTCCCGACAGTTGATCTCTTCATACTTCTTCGTCTCACCCTCAGCCACACACGTGTCCAAGACACCGCAGCTCTCGTGCATACCAAACCCAAAGAAAAATGGCATGCTAATCCTCTCCTTCCCGCTCCGGTTCTGCGCCCGGTGCACGGTGCTCACATACCGATCGTTCGTGATACGCTGGAGATAATCCCCGATGTTGACCACGAACGTCCCCGGCACCGGTTTCGCGTTGATCCACTGCCCCTGACGATTCAACACCTGCAGTCCGCCGCTAGCGTCCTGCCACAGGATCGTGAAGAGCTGGAAGTCTGTGTGCGAACCTATCGATACCTCGTCCGCGCTCTCTTTCGTAGCGGATGGCGGCAGAGGAGGGTAGTAGTTCAGGGCCAAAGACGCGTCCGGATACGCAAACTTGTCGTCGAAAAAGTCCTCCGGTAGATCGAGCGAGAGGGCAAAGGCCCTCACTAACTTCCTCGCCAGCGCCAGCGTTGCTCGCCAGTACGTCAACACGGCGGTCTGGAAGTGCGGTATGCTGTCAGTGGATGTCCAAGGGAAGCCGTTCTTCTCGGTCCGGAGGAACTGGGATATATGTGCCGGGATGGAAGACGGGTCCGTCACGGAGGGATCGTACTCCGGGTCATACGTCCAGCCGAAAGACTGGCGGTTGTCGACAGACTCAAAGGGGTTGACTCTTGTCGTTCGGCTAGGTTTCCAGCCATTGAAGTAGGAGCTTTGGCGGTTGTGGGCCAGGTCCTTGGTGTTATCAGGCTGGCGGAAGAAGTCTAGGCAACCTTGGTAGGCAGCATCAATCACGTCGGAGGATATGCCGTGATTGGTGATGTAGAAGAAGCCATTATTTGTTGCGGCTGACCGTATTTGAGCGGCTACGCCAGAGCGGTCGGACAGAGACGAAGAGAAGATAGGCGATATATCTATTATGGGAATCTCAGATGGAGAGGCATCACGTAGCGGCGTGCAGAGGACTGTTCGAGTCACTGGGCCTCTACCTGAGGCTAAGCGGAGTTGTGTCGTTTGAACGGATACTTCGGGAATGGCCACCGTAGTTGTTGTTTCAGTTGCCATGATGGTCAGAGGCGTAAGGTCGTGTTCGGAAAGCCGTAGATTCGGTCCGCCCTGTTGGGTCCGGGGGTGGCTGTGCAGCTGGAATGGCGGGATACGACATATAACTTATAAGCTGGTTATGTGCATCTCAGATCCTACTAGACCTTTTCGAGCTGTCTTCGGGTGCTACACTAAGTGCTTCATCGTCGGGACCGGCCGCTCTCCACCTTTGTGGCAGTCCGCACCACCATTGTCGGCCCACTCCGCTTATCGCTGGTTTGGGGGCAAGCGGAGCTGCAAATGGCATACTGGTATCAGGGGTATCTACTAGTTTTAGAAATGCGTCTGCCAAGATGATATGTAGATGATATGTATCATGAAAACGACTAAGTAGAGTGTACTGAGCCCTTGGAACGTCGTTCCTTATGAAATTCCGGCCCAACGAAAACGCTCCGTGTGCTTCCAATAGACCGCCTGCTCCAGTTCACCGCATTTTTGCACGTTCAGGCCGCTGATACGACAAGGTCATGAACGTGCAGTGTGCACAGCTCCTGCCCTATCCACGTCCAACACTATCAACGCGACTTCGTATCTCCTAGTCTCGAGTCATGATATGAACAAACTCCTCGTCTGAGATATGTTAGCTCCGAGGTGCGGTGATCAGACACGTTGCGAAAGAAATCAAGCATCCTTACAGTCGATGTTTCCGTCTCCGTTCTTGTCGGCCATCTTGAGCATCTCATCGAGGTCGTCGTCAGTCAGGTTCTCGCCCAGGTGCTGGAGCACTGCACGCAGCTCGATAGCCGAGATAGTGCCGCTGCCATCCTTGTCGAAGACCTTGAATGCGTTCTTAAGTTCCTCTTCGTTGTCGACCTCCTTGACCGTCCTGGCCATCATGTTGAGAAACTCTACGCAGATGGTTAGCGACGGCGCGAGACTCTCCCAAGGCCCAAACTCGAGCGATGGTACAGACCATTGAAGTCTATGCTTCCGTCCTTGTTGACGTCAGCTTCGGCGATGAGATCGTGCAACTCTGAGTCACTCGGGTTGAGGCCGAGCCCCTTCATGACCTCACCCAGCTCCTCGGCTGTGATGTCGCCTAAGGCAGGACGAGGCCTTGGTTAGTGACCGAGACTAGGCATGGCAAACCGCCCAGTACTCACCTGTGTGGTCCTTGTCGAACAGATCGAACACTTGCCGATACTGGGCGATCTGTTCTTTGGTGAGTTTTATGGCCGACTGCAGACGTAAGCGGTTAGCCAAAAGGCACATCATCGATCGTCTCTCGCACTGTGTCTCCCCTGACGCGCTTACCATCTTGACTTTGACCCGGATGCTGTATCTTTCTTGATATCAAACGTGATGTGCGTGCTTCTCAAAAGACTGTCGCTTTAAATCTCAGTTTAGGGGTGTAGAGAGGAAACTTGAATCGTGCCTGACGGTGACGTTTCTGCCCAGTCAGCGAGGTCGCAATCAGATCGCGCTTGGTCTCCAGGCTTCAGCTGAAGCGGGGGTCTGAAACACTGGTCCGAGGTCTCACGTGACCCGCGCGCTCAAACTGTGCATTCATTACCTAAGCACTAAATTCTAGTATAGGGTTGCTCCTCTTTCCGTGATGGTCTAAACGAAGTGAATGAATGTCAGTGGATATTTTTGTTGTTGCACTACCTAGGTACTTACACGCTCATATCACTAAGTTTGGGACCAATACAAACTCATCTAACTTTCTTAGTATAAAATACTGACTGTGAATAATTTCGTAGATTATGGTAGATTCCACCCACTTCCACGGACCACAGTTTATTATGCCTATACTGTGTCCGTTCCAACCCAGACCGGATCTGAAGTACATGTAAATACATCACTGTTGTAATCCCGACTGCACGCTGCCTGCATGTACGCAATGCCAACAGCATCAAAGGAAGACTCAGAACCGCAGTCGAAGTATTCGTGAACCGTCAGTATGTTCAACGCCGGGTCGAACTCGAAGCCGACTTGCGTCGCACTTGATGAGCCTCCTGCCGCCGCGGGCATACAATCACCCTTGAACACATTACTCTGCTTGCCTGAGGTCGTACAGTTGAGGACCTCGTTGTTAGCCATGCTTGTGAGCGTGAAGGAAGGGCCAGTGTCAGAAGACGGTGTGCTTGTGGTGCCTGGTATCTCTGACGCGGGAGGCGCCTGGCATTGTCTGAGCCATTTCTCAAGTCGCCATGACTGGTATCTATTCTTGTTGTCCGTACACTTCGCAGTGGAAACGAGCGGGGCAGGAGCCAGAGTTGTGTTAAAGGATAAACTGGGCCGGCTCCCAGTGCTCGTAGTCTTTGGTGTACAGTAACTGGTACCCTCCGTGATCGTGTTATTTCTGCAGTCTAGATCGAGCGTCAAGAACCCCGTCGCTAACCCGTCCGACCTACAGCAAGGAAATGGTGTCAGTTGGTTGGAGTCTATCCAGTCAGCGAACAGAGCATATGCCTACCCTGATCGATCGGAACAAGCAAATGTGTGGCTCAGGTACATGGTCTTGCTCTTCCAGTCCACGGCAAATGACACTGTCTTGTCTTTTCCGGCGCCCGCACCTGTCCAGATGCAGTCGCTCCATATGATGTTTGTGCCGCCCATGTACCAGCCAGCCCATGACTCTGGCCACTCTACATTACATTCGTACAGAGGATAAGTGCTGTCACTCAAGCTGGCAGATATCGTGGCGAACTGGTCTTGTTTGCTTGGATCGGCGCTGTCCCATCTTAGTTCAAGCAGGTTGTACTGATAGTTTCTCGGCGATGTGCTGTTCAGGCTTCCACAAACTCGGGCCGCGGACGATCCTGAAGAGAGTGAAACCACCGTCGCGACGACGAGAATTGCTAGTCTCCTCAGCATTTTGGTTTTGGCGATGCGTCAGTACGAGACCTGAACAGAGACACAATATACGGCGGGTACAGACTACCTTAAATCTTTCACACGCCAGCCCCTATCCGCCACAACAGCCCAAGCAAGTGCTGGAGGGGTATCAATCGAATTTTGGCAAGCAATTGAAGCTGCTTTGGTCGGATACCAAGTAATATGCGTAGACGCGGGACGTTGGAGTCGGTATATCAAGGTGTTGTTTACCCCCAAATTCTGCCAGATTACTCGCGCAGCCGATCGACATCTGCATAAGGTCTCTTTCGCAGTATACACCGCTCGCTGCCGGGACGGCACATCTCGGCGTATTCGAATTTGGAGATTGGAATATCTGCCGGCCCCAGCCAAGATCAAATATATTCGTACATCGGGGTAATGAGACGGCAGACCCAGTGATGGTGTGCAACGGCAGTGGTATCTCACTTGCTTCGACCAGGAGATTGTAAATGGTGGCGGATTTGTCCATGATATGAAATGCCCATAAATCGTATGGCTCGCATCTTTCGTTCTGGAGTAGGGTTCGGATATACAACATAGCACTGTGAGTCTAGCATAACAACATCCAGAATGCAGTTGCAGAAAGGCATAGCCTTAGGGCTTCTCGCACGGGGAGTTGTTGCTCAGCAAATGATTCGTTTCGGGTGCTCACAGCTGGTCATCGCGCGAATGGATCCTCTGGTCAACCCTGGATTAGCCCAGTCGCCGCACGTCCACCAGATCGTGGGAGGCAACTCATTCAATGTTAGCATGGATCCAGCAAGCCACGACCTGGTCAGCGACTCGACCTGCACCAGTTGTACCTTCTCCGAGGATTTTTCCAACTACTGGACCGCCGTCTTGTACTTCCGAGCCCGCAACGGAACATACAAACGCGTACGCCAGTTTCCTAACGATGGACTCAGAACTGACGGAGGCGTTACCGTGTATTATATCCCTCCTTACGACGGAAAGACCAAAGTTACAGCCTTCAAGCCCGGATTTCGGATGCTTGTCGGAGATCCGGCTCTGACAAGCCCCGAGAACCAGCAGAGACAGCTTTGCCACCGCTGCGGAGACGATCCAGGAGCTCCGTGCACGGGGCGAGGAGATAGTCAGGCTCTACCGAACCGTTTCTGCGACCATATCCGCACGACTATAACCTTTCCAACCTGTTGGGATGGCGTAAATCTCGATAGCCCGGATCACAGGAGCCATGTGGCCTATCCAAGCGTGGGAACTTTCGAATCAACTGGCCAATGCCCGGCAAGCCATCCAGTGAGGTTACCTCAGCTCATGTATGAGGTCATGTGGGATGTAAGTCGCGTCTGTGTCGATCTCTGCTCTGCAAAGTTGTTGCTGACTTGTGCGTCAAGACCGCACCTTTCAATTCGAAAGAGCTCTGGGCAGAGGACGGCTCGCAGCCGTTTGTATGGAGTACCGGCGACAAGAATGGATACTCGCAACACGGAGACTACGTGTTCGGTTGGAAAGGCGACTCTCTGCAGAGAGCCCTCGACGCTCGTTGCGGAAATGCAGTCTGTAAAGAACTCCGAACGCAGACCTCTGAACAGGCTCAGAAATGCACTTTGCCGCAGAATATCCCTGAAGATGTCGATGGATGTCAGTCACCTCTCGTCGATAGAAGTTTTCCTATGAGAATGTCCAGCTAACTGGTCGCAGGGCTGGATAAGATTCCAGGTATGGACGCCTAAGAAGGTCACAGTCAGTTTAGACATAAAGGTTTGTTCAGCTGCAAGAAGGGACGACCAGCGTCACTAGGTACATGTACCAACAGGTCATCAAGTCTAGTGGGCGGTTAGCTTAGGTAGATCGGTCCGACGACAATAATAGCCCATCTCACGGCAATTGTTGCGCAAAGCCAGGGAGAAGCGCCGATTGACGCGGTGGGTGGGCGGTGGCTGGTTCTCGATTCGTAGGGCTGAAACTTGATGTGGTGTGCCAGCTGTTTGTTTGTTCATTGTGTCGACCAGTCTGCGATGACTTCAGCCGAAACCTTGCATGACTAGGAGGCAATGCTTAGAACTGCGCCTCGAGACAGAACAATAAGGCTCTAGTTCCGTAAGCATTTCTTCCCAAAACCTCACACTTATATGCATGACGAAGATCTCGGCTTTCCTGCCCATTATGTGTTCTGTGTTGCAATGTTCCCAATCGATCGAGAAGCGGTAATTTGACTTCGTCTACCGCACACGATATCTACAGTGCGTTAGATACCTAATCACCAAAGTTTGGGCAAGTCTGGGTAATTCGACTTACATGTCTCATCCGTATCACCCACGGCATACGGCTAGACTCTCATGATGATTCGACCTTGGGCTCTGTTGCTGCTGTTCACCTCAGCTCTTCCCAGTTCAGTTGAGCGACGACAGATAGCATCAAGTACTTCCGAAGCACCAACTGTTTCTGGAACTTCTGTCACTGTGGTCACGTCACAAACCGTTGCACCCTCCGCCACGATCACGTTGTCGGACTCGGTATCCAGCGCTCCTACTACAGCCGTTACAGTAACGACCCCGAGTCAGACACAAGCATCCGAAACGCAGCTTCCTGTCACCAACCCGAGTACTACGTTCCCCCTTAGCTCCTCAATCTCGAGTACTCCCACCTCAGTCAGCTCACAGCCGTCAGACCAAGATTCAACTGTCATCGTGACTGTTACCTCGACCCAGCATGGTGGACAAGTTGCAACAACGACCGTCTTCTCCACCAGCATATCCACCATCGTCGTGTCTTCTACAAACTTCATCACATCCACCGTCACAAGCAACAACCTCGAGACGGCAACGGTTACTCGCTATGTCACCTTCACGACCTATGCCAAGCGCTCCATCGATGCGACCCCGTTCTCCACCGTAGCTGATCGCAGGCTGAGATGGAGAGGGGTAGCGCCTGGGGTTGCCGCAGTAGCTGGCGTAGCCAAGCGATCCACCTTCGTTGATACCGTCACCGATATCGTGACCCAAGTATCTGACTCGACTATCACGGTCACCCAGATGGTCGTTCAACAAACGTCTACCGTCACGACAGTCAACGTGGCAGTGACGAGCGTCGTCTATCCGGCTGCCCGCACGACGGTGACTGTTGAGTCGACGCTGACAGTGACTTCCACGTCAGTCTACGTCGGCGCAACGACCGTGACCTCGACTGCATATCCAAGCAGTACGACCGTCACTCCTCCAGCCACGTCGACAAGCACTTCAGCCGCAACTGCGGATGCAGGAGGTCTGTCATTAGCAGCGAAAGCGGGGATAGGGGCTGGAGCGGGAGCCTTCGTGTTGCTCCTTGCCATCGTTCTAGCGATCGTCATGTTGAGGAAGAGAAGACGAAACAGGTCCTATCATTTGGCCGTTCAGTCGCCCGGAATGGCACAATACCCGCCACCGAGTAATCCACTCAACCGATTCAACGACCTCGGAAGCATGACTGCCCACCACGGACTCGCCGAACTGGATCTTCGCCAGCCAACCATTCCCGATGAAGCAGTTATTTTGGGGACGGTAGCGAGGAAGCCAGTCGTGCATAACAATGTCGGAGAGACTACCAGTTCGCCGCCACCGAGATATGAGGCTGGCAAGTCTGCCATCACCGGGGCGATAGAGTTGCCGATGCCGGACGACGAGGTGAGGTACCCGTATGGAGGACAGCCTCAAAGCCGTGCGGCGAGGTGGTCTGAGCCTGAACTATGGAGGACTGAGTTGGATGGCGGAATAACGCAGGCAAGCAGAGGAGTTGCTGAGTGGTCAACACCAGCATGTGGACATACTCATCGGCAGGTGGTATCGGACGCGTCTGAGGATACTGCAGGTCCTCCGGCTCAGGTACGGGAGATTCCACGGACGTCTTCAAACTCTAGACCAGCATCCCAACTGAATGAGAGAAATCAACCGGGACGAGCGAGCCGTTATTTGCACCAGCCGTTGCAGGCATTCTATGAAATGACCGGGGATCAACCATCTGAATAGAATAGTACTTACGGCATAGTCTTCTTGTTCTCGTACGGGTTACTGCCTTGGAGATGGTCGGCATGGCAAGCGTTGCAATTGATCCGATGATGCAAATCCGAGACATTGATGAGACGAGGTGGCTCACCAAAACGCCTCTTGTCGTCCCGATTTTCTTTACGGGTTGGAAGAACAGATGCTGCTGTGAAGCTGAGCCTCGATCAAAAACGCCGCTGTCGTGAGACACCTGAGGTTGGATTGCGGTGGCATGACGTCAGTGCTAGCTCCCTGTCACACCTCCCTGTGTCGATCAACTTTATCCCCACGTCCAGCGCATCAACGTACCCTGTCCTCTGCAGGTAGGTATGCGCTGAGACGCATGCAAATCTGTCAATCCGGCCAACCTAAAAAGCTTCACTTCGGTGGAGCAATGGACCGACATCTTATGTCCAGATTACTTCTTCGCTCTCGTTCGAGGTTTCCTCCAAGTTGCTCCCTTCACTCTCATTGCACTCCAGCCTCCATCACATGCACTCACAAGAGAACAATGGGCTCCATCGCGACACCAGAGACAGCCGTCAAACTCCCCACCATCAAGCTGGACACGACCCTCGCAGACCTCTACAAGAACACCAATCCCAATGCCTCCGCCCAACGCATAGGCTTCGTCTTCACCGGCGTGAACAGCGCCCTCGACCTGACCGATTCCTTCCCGTGCAACGAAAAGTTTCTCTACCAAGACAGCCCGTTCAATACCCTCCCAACCAAGAAGCTCGTTCGTACCGCGTCTGCCTCTCTCCAGCGCTCCCTCGCAACAAAGTACCTCTCTCTGATCGCCCAGCGTGACGCCTTCATCGCCGGCCCGGCGTCCTCGGCTGCCGTCATCTGCTTTCCCGTCGATGCCTCCGACCCGGAACACTCTCGGCGCGAAGCCGAGGCGACCATCTCGGTTCTCGATCCGTCCCAGAAACCAGATCTGGTGTTCTGTCCCGGTCCTGCTGATATCCCTCCGCTAAAGGAGCTGAAGGTCGACAGGATTGCGTGCAAGGTCGTGTTAGATGGGCTTGAAGGCTTGCCACTGACCGTCCCCTTGGAGACAACATGGTACCTTAACTCCAAAGCTGCGCTTGCCGACTCAAAACTTCCGACACCGCGGATGGATGTTGTCGGAGTAAGTGGGTTTTGCGCCGAGGCGAGCGAGTGCTGCGAGGTGTGCGTCAAGGACGGAGCGGGGACACACTTTGTTCCCGTCAACTGCTCCGGGTCACGGGGCATTTGGGTCAAAGAGGGAGAGATGAAAATCCTGAATGCCGTTCGAGAAAGGCCTGTGCCATTTGTTCTGAAGAACCAGCAAACGTTTGGCGGGGCCGGAACTTGGGTAGTCCACTCAGAGGAGGACAAGGCGGATCTTCTCGAGGTCCTGTCTGGTGAAGACGGTGTCCTGAGAAAAATGCTCGCGCGGGTAACAGAGGCAAATCACCACCTCAGACCGGCTGCCATCATCATCAGCGATATAGTGAAGGATCCAATCAATGACTACGGAGTCACCTTCTTCGTAACGGACAAAGGGGAAGCCATATTTCTTGGAGCTTCCGAGCAGATGACGGACAGCAACAACGCATGGATCGGAAGCACCATCAACTACACTCACCAAGACGCCCTGCGGGAGAAATTCGATCCGCTGGTCAAGAGAACGGCGGCATGGCTGGCCGCAAAGGATTATTATGGGCCAGTAGGAATGGACATTCTGGAGACCGCGACCCCAGGGCAGACGGATAGCCATACGGGCGAGGAGACCGCATACCACATCGTCGACCTCAATGTACGGACTTCTGGGTCTATGTGTTTGCCCGTAATGCGAGGCCACTTCACGAACCTAGGTCTAAAATGCGCGAGCAGCTTCTCCCTCACTGCCAAGGGGAGTCGTGAAGAGTTCATCGAGGCGTCCAGAGAGGACTTCGTATCAGGTCGAATGTGCATTTTGAGCTGGTATCACGATCTAAAGACCAACAAAAGCATTGCCGATATTGTTGTTGGGGGGTCGGATGAGGGCGAGCTGCAAAAGCGGATGCAGAAAGTAAGACAGACGACTGAGGAGGTTGTCTTTTGAGTTCGCTTGTCTCGAGTTAGGTATTACCAGTCCACCGTTTATACCCAAGTAGAGTGCATAGGTAGACAGTCTTTGGATTAATAGGAAATAGAGCACACAGGTAACCTATTTAGTTCTAGAGCTATGCTTTACGCCGGAGTTCGCGTACTGTAATTATCTTGATCGCACGTGTTAGAAGTTTTGTTCAACTGTATACATATATAGTATATCTCGGATATCAAAATGCCAAACATACGATTAGACGATGAGACGAGGAGCGTAGCGCACTGCAGCGTCAACCAATATTTTCGTCGTGACAAGCTCGTAGAACTTCAAGAAGTTTCACCTGTGTCTTCTCGGGCTTGCTCGCACTGGCCATTACGTTTCAGCCAGCAGCAAAACACTTGCGCACGTGGAAGACGGCGAGCTTGATAATACACAGATCGGCGCGCCCAAACCGGCATTATCACAGACGTAAATTCAATAAAAGTATAAGGAGGACCACTTAGATAACGTCACTCACCTAAGTCGAAGGTACAGATAATCAATTTCATTAGAAGAAATAGGTTCAAAAAATAAAATAGCTGTCTACCACTGCCCGGTGTCTTCTCTCGCCGTGGACTCCGGTCCGCTCAGACAGGCAGGTTCCGAAATGGCCGGATCAGTTCGTCACCCTACTGTGCTGTCCAAGCTTGACCAACCCATCTTCCTCCCCACTTTGACCTCCAACATGTTGGTCCTGCCAAACCCCTAAGTCTCGTTTGAGCTGCATCGTTCCTTAGCAGAGAATGCTTTGAATGCCAAAGCAGCTCCAAACGAGACCCAGAGTGCTAAGACTGAAGCAGCTGAAGTATATGAGAGGCGGTCGAAACATGTTGGACCACATGGTATGTGATACACACATAACTGACGTATTTATGACACACCATCCTTCCCAGCACCGCAGGTTTACAGGCATTGTGAGTACCATGCGTTCTGCTCCTTGCAAGTAAATGGGGAAGCGCAGACGGTCGGTCCCGTCCAGCCATTGCCTCCGCACTGGCCCCAGTGGGCTGCAGTGCTAGTAGATGTAGGAGTAGTAGTACTAGTCGTCTTCGTGGTAGTGGGAAGGCTCGTTGAAGATGGTTTAGTTGTGGTGATAAGCGCTGTGCTGGTAGGTGCTGTAGTGCTGGTGGAAGCAGTTGATGTGGCGGCTGCGGCAAGCAAGCTCTGGACCTTGTAGTACGCAGGCTTCGCAGTTAGATTCTGCCAGTACAGGCACGCTTCCCCCTGGCCGCTGAATGTACTCGGAATCCACGAATACTTGTCGTCAAAGTCCCACACCGTAATACCGACACATTTAGACACGGCTAGGCAGGCACCAACCACAGCTGCGTAGTCGTTGGCTTGCTGCGTGTATCCGGCAGATGTGGCGGGCAGGCTGGAGAATCGAACATCGACTTCGGTATATGCAACCTCGACACCGAGTGTGACAAATGAGTTCAACACGCTGGCCAGGGCCGACTGGCTTGGGGTGCCGCCGACGATGAAATGGCCCTGGAAGCCAACACCATCAATGCGCGCACCAGCGTTCTGGATGAGCTTGACGATTCCCAGTGCCGCGGTAGCTTTGGCTCCGCTGTACTCAATGTTGTAATCGTTATAGTACAGCTTCGCGGCCGGGTCGGCAGCGGCCGCGGCCTTGAAGGCGATCGGGATGTATGAAGTGCCGAGAACATTGTAGAAGACATCGGTGCGGTACGTGCCGTCGTCGTTGAGGGCTTCATTGACGACGTCCCAAGCATAACATTGCCCCTTGTAGTGCCCTACCTCGCTGGCAATATGGGTGTTGAGAATGTCTGTGAGCTGTGCGGCAGTCCAGCTGCCAGAGGAGACTAAGGGAGACAGAGTTAGCTGTTTGGCTGTGACAATATGGCCTCTTGAGGCGGTTTGGTTTGACACGCACCCCATGATGGAAGCTGGTTATGCCAAACGAGATTGTGGCACCTGAGGACTTGACCGTTGGCCTGCGCAAAGCTGGTGATAACATCACCCTGCGTGTATGAGAAGACACCGTTTGACGGCTCCGTGTATTGCCATTTCTGGGTATTTCCAGGAGTAATCTGGCCAAATTCATTGGAGTTTTTCAGGACAGCGACGTATGCCGAGTCCGAGAGCTCGCCATTGTCGGTAGCCGAGCCAAAGTACAGCTTCCCGGCAGCCTTGGCAAGCTGGTTCAGGTTGGCTTGGGCACCCGGGATGGCGAGAAGAGCGGCTGCGGCTGTAGCCACAAGATGCATCTTGGCGTGGGGTTGAAGCTGCACTGTCGTGACGTCGTCGCGGGAATGTTACCTTGGCAGTCAAGAGGCAAGTCGTAGATGCGGAGATGGGCAGATGCACCTGTTGTCGGTCCTTCTTATATTGCTTCCTCAGCCCTCGCTTGCTTTATATGCCAACAAACGACGTTCCGGTCCCTCTTCGAGACCAGCCATTGCTCCTATTCCAGTGTGTTTCCGTGAGCACGTATCCCCTTGTCCGAAGAAGAGGGTGAATGCACGGAACGGCATACACGTCCATCAACCAGACGGGGCTTTCGCGGATGGCGGGCCAAGGATCCCTACTTGGAGGGTAGGCCTAGCTGAATCTGTCACGGAGCTTCGCAGGTTGCACCGACGCACCGTTGCCTTGAAAGGGTTGTCCGAGGCCGACATGAGACCGCGACAGCAAAGCCGGGCATACGGCAAGAAACTGCATAGTCAAGCACCTCGTCATGTTCAACTGCCTTTTCCCGCATAACTCCTTCGCATTTCCGTGACCGGACAGAGCGGACAGAGTGCGTTCAAGAAGAAGGACGGAACGGGCATCAATCGGTCAACCTAGTTCAACTGTCGTCGTCAAACGCGGGGTCGAAAGGACGCGATGATTGGCTGCTAGTGTTTCATGCACCACAGTGGAGCCCATGTCTTGTCAGGGGACCCAGATCTGATGCAATTTGCACGACAAGACGACTCCCCGGTTCCTGGAATCGATCTGTCCGGGAAACGACCTTGTAATCAGCAAGTCAGCCACAATAAACCTGGAACAGGGTGGAAGACGGTTTAGCTCCTTGTCGGCCGCGGATACTTGCTCGCCGTCTCTTAGTCAAGGTCCGACTCGTCAAGCTGGAAAGATGTCCTCCCTCGGGCCGCTCCATCCTAGCGAACCGAATACCACAATTCCTCCCCACTGGATTCGGCCTGCAAGATGCCAAGTAGCCATCTTCCAACCCAGATGCGACTGAGCGTGACCACGCAATGAGCTCGCCTTCTGCTCTTGTGCATCGGACCATAGTGTCCGTATGCTACGAGCCCCGCTGATCGGCCACACGACACTGTCGTCGTCAAGCCTCAA
Organism: Coniochaeta ligniaria NRRL 30616; assembly: GCA_001879275.1. Classification (NCBI taxonomy): domain Eukaryota; kingdom Fungi; phylum Ascomycota; class Sordariomycetes; order Coniochaetales; family Coniochaetaceae; genus Coniochaeta; species Coniochaeta ligniaria. Next base: position 3,983,401 of record KV875094.1, on the reverse strand, counting down.
GATTACCCAGTCAAGGCCTAATGCCGGTCCGTATGGACGGAGCCATGATGTTTCCCGGGACTAGCGGAGCTGGAAACACCGCAACGGCCGTGCCGGCTAGGTAGGAGGGAACTATACCTGTCCGAACTGTTCGTCGATTCTTGTCCATCATGAGGAACGACTGTTCGTATATCTTCCCTAATCTGCGCTCTGCTCCTCTATCGTCTACTCTCGTCTGGTTTGAACATCTCCCCTCTGTCTTACATGATGCCCTCAGCTCTCCTTGTCCTTACTATATTGGCGGGTGGCACCCTTGCTCAGCAAAGTGTATGGGGCCAATGTGGCGGCATCGGCTGGTCAGGCGCGACTAGCTGTGTGGCCGGGAGTTGCTGCAAGACGCAAAACGATTATTATGCCCAATGCACCCCGGGCGCGGGATGTGCTGGTGCCACGGCCACGACCATGACGACCGCGACAAGTAGAGGAGCGACAACGACGACAAGCAAAACGACGAGTACCACCTCCAAAGCAACCCCAACCCCAAGTAACACCGGGCGTACCAGATTTGCTGGCGTGAACATTGCTGGTTTCGACTTCGGATGCGGAACTGATGGCACTTGCAACACTTCCAAGATCTACCCGCCAGTTAAGAACATGCCGCCCTCTTACAACAATCCTGATGGCGCTGGCCAGATGAATCACTTCTACAAGGACGACCACATGAATATTTTCCGTCTGCCAGTGGGTTGGCAGTATCTTGTCAACAACAACCTCGGCGGGACACTAGATTCCACCAACCTTGGCTACTATGATCAGCTGGTCCAGAGTTGTCTGTCCACAGGCGCATACTGCATCATCGACATCCACAACTACGCCAGGTGGAACGGTGCCATCATCGGTCAAGGTGGCCCGACGAACGACCAGTTTGTGAGTGTCTGGAAACAGCTTGCTACCAAGTACGCAAGCCAGTCTCGAATCTGGTTTGGTATCATGAACGAGCCGCATGATGTTCCTAGCATCACTACGTGGGCAGCCACAGTCCAAGCCGTCGTCATTGCCATCCGGAATGCGGGCGCTACCAGCCAGTTCATCTCGCTGCCCGGTAATGACTGGCAGTCGGCAGGGGCTGTCATCAGTGACGGGAGTGCTGCTGCTCTCTCGACCGTCAAGAATCCGGATGGTACCACAACAAACCTGGTATTTGATGTGCACAAGTACTTGGACTCTGACAACTCCGGTACACACACCGAATGTGTCACTGACAACATTGACGGCGCGTTTGCACCGCTTGCCACATGGCTGAGGCAGAACGGTCGGCAAGCGATCCTTACGGAGACTGGAGGAGGCAACACCGCTTCGTGCCAGACATACATGTGCCAGCAGATCGCGTATTTGAAGTAAGCTACATCACTCCACGCCGCTCATAACATGCTAACAGACTGATCTAGCGCCAACTCGGACGTCTTTCTTGGCTATGTCGGGTGGAGTGCCGGTTCGTTCGACAACACTTACGAGCTGGTGGAGACCCCAACAGGAGGTGGTTCCTCCTGGACTGATACCTCGCTTGTCAAGTCATGCCTTGCCCGCTCATCATAAGCCTCGAGCTGTGTCATGCAATAACGGACAAGACACGGCGTCCACTTGGGTCACGGGGCCATGCAGATACATATACACAATTTCGCTCTGTCTCCATTATCTATAAGCACCTTGACTCAGACCAAGGGGCACATGCATTCCCCAACGAACTTGCAGTGCCATAAAATTTGACGCTCATGACAATATTGCCTCTCGATCGCTACAGCAGCAACACTAGTACATACATACTCTCCACCGTACCCGGCTGCTCCGACCTTGGAGGCTGTACTGAGTCTATCTCTTATTTCGCCACCTTGTATTCTGCAATCACACTTCTGGGCTCCACATACTTACCCAAGGCTTTATACGGTACATCATATCCAAAGGCCTTTGGCCCACCGACCTCAATACCGAATGCGGTCTCTGTCCACCGCGGCGAGCATGTGATGCCGACGACAGTGACGTGGTATCCATACCTGAACTCGGGCACACCGAGTGCCCGGCCCGAGCCATTGTCAATAACGGCAATGAGATCCGGCACGGCCGCAATGAAGCTGACCGTGCCGTCATCGGCAGTATGCTCGACCAAGATGTTCTCGTTCTTGAACGGGATCTTGATTGTCCCGCCCGACACGAGCGGTGTTGCCCGACGCACAGAGCCGCCGCTGACCGCCTCGTCCTCCTCGTCGCCCTGGTCAAAGGCCGCGACGTGTACGGCGCCATAGGAATGTCCCTTGAACAGGCGCCGTTCCACCGCCACGATCTTGCCCCGGAAGATCACCTTGGCAGCTTCTGGTCCTCCGGCTTCCTCGATGATGGACTCGGCCACAAGAGATAGGGAGTTGCTTGCCTCGCAGCGGGCAATGGCTCGCCCGATGCGCCACGCCAGCGACACGGTGTTCAGCACTCCGTAGTTGCGCACATACTCGGTTTTCGTCGGGCGGGCAGCCATGCCGACGCGGGAACCCATCTCTGAGCACGATGCGCGCAGTGCCCGGTCGACGATCTCGTCGTCCGTGGTGTTGACCATTATGATACTCTTGCCGTCTCCCGAGTCAATCGCACATGGTACCAGCTCTCCGGGCTTATGCACGGCCAGTGTAGTTTGCGCATAACTTTCGGATAGAGTCAGCAAATTTGCACGCAATGTATGATTAGGGTTAGGGTTAGGGCGTGTGGGGGAAATAGGGGTCAGAAGCAGGGAGGTAGACAGACGTAGGGTAGGCTCTTCCCATCCAGTCAGCATCGATTACAGGCGCATTGAAGAAGCGTGATGAGCCGACCAAGAATGGCTCCATGCCGTTGGCGCCGCCTATTTCAAGACCCATGACCGCATCGAAGCTGGTGAGGCCCAGGTATGTCATCAATGTGCGAAAGGCATCAACTGTTTCTAAGCTCTGCAGTCGCTCGACTCCGGTCACTGCCAACATTAGCACGGCTCTCTTTAACTCCCCGGCCCCGGTCTCAACTGAATGGTTGTCTGGGAACAATGGGAGAGGGGGTAATACGAACTCGCTATAAGCTGTTAGTGTGCTGTGCCAGAAGTTGACGGATACGTAGGGTTAGTTTAACTTACGGCTTCCCATGTGGCCACCCCAGAAGATGACGTCCGTGTCTTTGAGGGCGGACTGATCAATGACGCGCATCTCGTGCCCCTTGCGAAGCATGTCGCGGAGCTGGATGAAAGACGGGTGAGGCGTGCCGCCACCCGCGCAGCCAAGAACATAACATCCATCGGCAAGCCAGGCGAGATCAGTCTCGGAGATTATCCACTCGTCAACTCCCGATTGGCTTTGCCGGATCAGTGGCCGGTACGATAACGGGTCTACACGTTCCCGCTCGGTGACCTTGACAGCAAAGTTTTTGGCTGCCTCTTCGACCTCTTCGACCTCTGCCTCTTCTCCATTTGCACCGTCGCTCTCCTCAGCCGCCATGGTGGCTTGGAAGTCAATCTCGCCGATAGCCTTGACGATGGTTCGGATCTGGTTGGCAACGTACTGTATCGGCATGCTCTCCACCTCGGCTATGACAATGCTAGAAGGTATTGCTCCAGCAGCAATAGCTCGCTCGACGGCGACCTTCTTGGCGTGTTCGATGGCTTGTGCCTCGGTTTGGTTGGACGTGCTTTGTATGATGTCGACGCTGCCACACACCTTGCAGATAGCAGCACCAACAGCGTTTGCCACGTCGTGGAACGGCGGCTTGATCAGTGTTGAGGCGCCATCTAGGTGTTCTGGTGCAAGCACAGCGCCGCCACCGACTAGGAGCACAGGCACCGGGTCGGGCGACGTTTTAACCACCTCGATGGCGCGCTCCAGCAACGCCTTGATGCGCTTCGTCGCTTCAGCCACAAAGGCAGCGTCGAGAGCCTTAGCTTTGCTAACGTCGCCAATTGTAGCGCGGCCGCTGGCGACAGCGATATCGGAAGCAGTGCAAACTGGGCCTCCAAACACGAGAGCCTTCTCGGGAAGGAAATGCCCGACAGACTCGGGGCCAACTTTGACGATACCGTCGTCGCCTGTGCGAACAAGAGAACCTCCTCCGAGGCCTATGGAATGAAGCTGAGGCATAGAATAGTTCACCCGCACGCCTGCCACCGTAACGTATGCGGATGCTTGGCGCGGCAGCCCAGATGGTAGGATGATGCCAACGTCGGATGTTGTGCCTCCTATATCGACGACAATTGCTGAGGAGCCACCACCATCGAGGCGTGCGAGATAAGCGGCGCCACGCATAGAGTTGGTAGCACCCGAAGAGAAGGTACGGATCGGAATACGTGCCGCAGATGCAGAGTCGAGAATCGTTCCGTCGTTCTGGGTGATAAACAACGGGCAGGTGAGGTTGAGGCTACGCATAGCCCGCTTAAAGCGACGGACTGTCGTACGCGCGTAAGCAAGGATTCCAGCGTTGAGAATGCTTGCGTTCTCCCGCTCCAGGAAGCCGATATTGGCCACTTCATGCGAGCACACGATATCGGCGCCGGGAATCTCCCGCAGCATAATGTCGCGGACGCGAGTCTCCTGATGGAAGGTCTCGTCTATAGGCGAGAAAACGCCAGCGATGACAACGGCAGTGATGCCGCGCTCCTTGATAGCCTTGCATTGCTCAATGACTTGGGACTCGACAATAGGCGCCTCTTGGGATCCGTCAATATGCAGGCCGCCGTCAATAATGCCAGTATAGCCGTTAAGGATGGCAGCGAGGTCATCCGGCCACTCGGAAAAGGCCGGCACTTCGCGCAAGAATGCCCTAGACAAGCGGATGACGGCAACCTTCTGCAGCCGCCTAGCGTCGCGCTCCACGACCGCGTTGATGAAATGGGTGGTTCCAACGGTGACGCTGGCGATGCGAGACGGACTGATGCTGCCAGACTCTATCACGGCACGTACGGCGGCCGTGATGCCGGAGGTAGCATCGGGCGTCGTCGGCGTCTTCTTGAGGCTGATGATGCCGCGGTTGGGGTCCCCTGCAGCAGCTAGAGCGAGGTCAATGGCCACCGCATCAGTGTTTGTGCCTAGGTATGTACTGTCAGCCGTGTGCGTGTTTTCCGTGGTATTGGTCATGTGACTCACCACCAACATCGACACCTATACGAATAGTCTTTTCTATCACAGTCATCCTCGGACAGTGATCGGCGGGCGTGAATGGTAGTTTCAAGTGTTCCTTGCCTGGAATCCCTTCTCAGTCGCGCATTGATAGAAGTGAGGGTGTGTTATCTTCGAGGCACGAGCAAACATGAGGCACCCGTACACCTTTTTGAGGTGACATGAAGGGTGGACATGGCGCGCTTGTGTTAGACCCAAGAGAAGGATCCTTAGTCTCTGATACGACACCGTCTAGCCCGGTGCCCGACCCCCGGTTGGTAATCGTTCCAACACTGGATTGACAGCAATGGTACGCCTCTCCATTGTCCAAGAAGGAGTCAGCTTAGATTGGTCCGCATGAAGGCGTCAGTGAGTGTCACGACATGAAGTCGGCATTAGCTCACAAGTTCATCGCCCATGACTGATAGAGTAGTTCATCGGACAAGAACCAATGGCAATCGGTCCACTTCGCAAAACTGTTGAAATGACCTATGCAGATAGTTGTTTGCGCGATCTGAACTGTGATAAGGTGCCGATGGTAATATGGAGTTCGATTTGCAAGTGCGTTGACGAAGTGATGGGAAGAACGTCGCCGCCAAGCGGTATGGGGATCCATCCCGATCGACGGCATTGGCCCTGAACACTGCCAAGCCCCAGAAATTCTCCGCAGTGCCGGCATCATATCTGCCGATGGTTGGAGTGCCTGGGCCCTGGATACCGGGGAACTCCTCTACATGCGATAACAATAATGCCAATGGCAGCCACGTCTTAGCTTTGATCCTGGCAAACGGCGAGAGCCGCAATCAGGTACTCAGGAGTCCAAATACTACTGTGTAGGTCTAACTTGGGCTCACCAAGGACCGCAATCTGTGAATACTGCAAGGTCGCTAGTTGCAGTGAAGGATCGAGTCTTACGTCGAGGACTCGAGATCGACGGATAGATATATCCGACAAGAGGCGACAGGCGCCTGATCGGCGTAGGTCCCTGATCGGCGTAGGCACTTGATCGGCGTAGACGCCCTGGAAGAGTGGGTGGCTACCCCCCATCAACTCCAACGTGGTGGAGCATTATCGTCTTGATATCTGCCATGACGCACAGAGATAACATCTCGAGACCAGCCATGCCCAGAACCAGCATATCAGTACTGATTGCTGGGATCTGGATGGTATCAAGGTAGGGGTAGGTCTTACCCTCCGCATTAGCTCTCGGTCACACGTGTCGACATGGCGGATGATCTGCATATCCTTTATGAGTGACCCATCCTCTCCGTCTCCTCGGGTCCCTCGTTGGCATCTTTCGCATTTCCTTCCCTGCTCTTCGAGGTGAGGCCTTGAGCGTCTGCATCCACTCTTGTGTAGTGTCAGGCCCAACAACTTCACCATGAGCTTCGCAGCCGTCAAGCGTTGGACACGTCTGCCCAGTGACGAGAAGTCTGTCTCCAATATCTGGATCAATGAAGATATCCGGCCACTGCCGCCAATCCGTCGAACATGGACAGTGTGGACCTTCACTTCCTTTTGGACCACCAACCAGGTCGCCAGTAGGCCATCTCCCCTGAACAGTCACAGTGTGGAAAAGGCCTGACCATCGTGATAGTCTCGAACTGGCAGCTTGGTGGCGCCCTCGTGGCCTCTGGTCTCAGCGTATGGCAGGCCATGATCTCCATCATCCTCGGAAAATGCATCGTTGCCGCCGTTGCAATCTTCAATGGCTACGTCGGTGCTGAATGGCACGTAGGCTTTCCCGTTGTCAGTCGATATATCTGGGGCGTGCGCGGCCAGTTCATCCTCCTCATCCAACGGATCATCCTGTCCCTGGTGTGGTTCGCCGTGCAGAGCTGGACCGGCGGCATCTGTGTATCAGTCATTCTCGGGTCTATATTCCCGTCGTTCCAGAATATTGGCAACGTCTTCTCGGAGTCGTCCCATCTCGAAACCAAGCAGTTCGTTGGCTGGATTTTGTTCAACGTCATTCTCATTCCAGTACTGTATATCCGTCCTGAGAAGATGAAGGGCACCCTGCTTGTCTTCAACATTATCTCCGCCGTCACACTGATCAGCATGATGATCTGGTCACTTGCCGTTGCCAAGGGTGCTGGTGAGCTGCTTTCGCAGGGCAACAAGGCAATGAGCTCTGAGGAGCTCGGCTGGGGCATCACGAGTGGTGTATCAACTGTGATCGGCTCGATTGCGGTGGGCCTGACCAACCAGCCTGACTATTCGCGTTTTGCCCGCCGCCCCGGTGATCAGATCTTTGGACAGTGGTTCGCCATCATGTAAGTTGCGCAATATCTGCGACTGACCCGGCGACAGGCACTCGCTAACCTCTCGCCAATAGCTTCATGGGTACACTCTTCCCATTGTTCGGGTGTCTGACTGCTTCAGCCACCCAAGCCTACTTTGGAGAGGCAGTCTGGAATCCTCGTATGTCGCTTCACCGCTTAACCCCTCGAGTCTCCCGCTATTTGTCACTGACACATGCACCTCCAGCTGTTCTTTCTCAGCTGTGGCTAGACACGTCGTACAGCAGCGGCGCTCGTGCCGGTGCATTCTTCACCGGTGTGGGCTTGCTGATCTGCCAGGTTGCTATCAACACGGTCGATAATGCCTTCTCGGCTGGTATGGATATGGCTGCAGTAAGTCCAGGTCCACCATGTGAGCGACGGCGTCTTCCTTGTCTGCTAACACAGTGTCTCTAGCTGTGCTCTAGCTACATCAACATCCGCCGCGGAGCGTACATTGGCCTGATACTCAGCATTGCGCTCTGTCCTTGGGAGTTGCTGTCCTCGGCGGGCGTCTTTATCAGCGTCCTCTCGGCATACAGCGTATTCCTTGGCCCAGTAATCGGCATCCAGGTGTGCGACTATTGGTTCATCCGACGGCGCCGCATCAAGCTGTCGGACCTCTACCACCCAAGACCCGAAGGTATTTACTACTTCTACCACGGCTTCAACTGGCGTTCGTTCCTTGCTTGGGTCCTCGGTTTCTGGTCGCAGCTCCCCGGGTTCGCACAGAACGTCACGCCAGGTAGCGTCACCGTCTCCAAAGGCTGGACCAACATTTACAATCTTGCCTTCCTGGTCGGCTTTGCCATATCTTTCAGCACGTTTTATGTTTTCAATTATTTCTGGCCTCCCGTGGGTCTTGGCGAGATTGACGAGTACGATGTCTATGACACATTCACCCCAGAAGAGGCGGCCAGGCTCGGAGTGACGCCTAGCGAGGGATCGACAGTTGTTGTTGAGGGTAGAGCTGAGTCGGACGGTGTGAGCAGCGAGAAAGATGCGAACCTGGAGAAGGGTTTCAAGATCTAGGCTTCTAGCAGTCTCTGCTGGGGCACAGCGTCGTATGCTCTGTGCATGATGTCGAAAGGCTTGTACCTGTTTATATCCAGATGATGGCAGGTCATCCGTTCATTTAGTCCAGTATGGATCCTGAACTCAACAGGGTTCCCTCAGTCAGCCAGCCATATAAGATTTCGTCGGCCATTTGAGTGAGTGTTTGGCAATTGGGGAAATGGGATGGGATACCGTTGTTCTGTTTCACACCGCTGCTCTTCGGTGAGTACCTTAGTCAGGTGATGTGTGCTCCGGGAGCGGTGAGAGGTAAGCCTAGGGTTTCCAACATCCTGTCTGGCGTGCGTCTGTGTCTCTGCACCTGACGTGGCTGTTCGGCGCACCAGTCACTCTGTGTCTCTCCATCCGAACAGGTGCATCAGTTAAGGCAAGGTGTGCTCAGTGGACGCCCGTTAGGTTTGGCCCGCGGTTCTGCATGCAGCCAGGGACAAACAGGGCGCGCGTCTTCTCCACTTGTTGAGGAGCATAACGCTGGACGTGCTTCTCCGCTGCTTCACTGCCAGTTCGGGTGTCTCATGTGATCACGCCCCCTCCGTGATAACCTCGAGGTTGATCTTCTTTTAGTACCTTAGTCGAGAAGCCACAGCTGGTCCGCGGTCATGTGCTCTAGAGCTGACTTGACGACAACGGCAAGGGACATTACGAGGGAAAACAGAGATTGGTGACTGCCCGGAACGAGTGGGCACGTGGTCACACGGCTGCATGTGTTGCCACTGCAATGGCTCTCTTTTCCGTCATCGTGCCTGCCTCCTTGGACCTTGGACATCAGGCCGTTCTGGCTGTGTGCCTTCCAGATGAGTGACGGACCTTGAGGTGCTTGAGCTTGCCGCCCCGCATATTTGAAGTCCTGAGGGAAGGAACTACCTAGGTACCTAGCTGCCAAATGTCGCCTGAGCCTGAGGTATCTATCTTAAATCAGACGCCCAGTTCCAAGGTTTGACTTTGCCTTCTTTTCAACGACACCTCACCACTTCGCTGCCACACGAGCAACCAAACTCAACCACTCAACCAAGACCAGCAGGACGACGATGACTTCACCAACCGAGCCTCACAGCAAAACCTTCTCCCACATCAATGGCAGCCAGGCAGAGCTCCTCGACCGACTCGCTGTTGCCGAGCTGTGCAAGGGCTGGCCCGTCTACCGCGATGCCTCTGAGTGGATGAACTTCCGGTCCATCTTCGCCGAGAAGGCCACCGTCTGGACGAGTAAGTCCGGAGCAATAGCAGTCCCATTCGTATCATTTCACCCCACCGCTCACTAAGCTAACTCCTCATTCTCCCAACCAGCCTGGAGCGGCCCTCTCGCGATTGATGACTTCATCAAGGTCTCCAAAGACGGCAAGGCGAAAGGTGCCTTCATCATGCACCGCGAATGCGGCACTCTCGTCGAGCTGAACTCGGAGGGCACCCGCGCCGTCGGCAAGATGAAGGCCACCATCACACAGCGCTTCTCCATGTCAGCAGAGCAGGGAAAACACCTCCTCACGCCCGCTAGCGACGACGGTGATGATGAGGTCGAGTTCGACGTCGATTGCGACTGCCGCTTCATCTTCTTCTGTGAGAAGGACGCCGCTGGAGCCTGGAAGGCGCACTACGTCAAGCTGGACTATGACAAGGACAAGGTTGTTCCTGCCGATGGCAAGTCGGCTCCAGCATTCTCCGCTGCAGAAATGAAGAGCTATCCGGAGGGATACAAGTACCTTGGCGCGGCGCAGGCCAGGCTTGGCTACGAGATTGACCTCGCGCTCCCGACCCCGCGCAACGAGTACTGGTGGAAGATGTATCAGTGCATGGAGAAGTGGCTCGATGGGCAGGATGCTGGTCTGTTCGGCTGGGAGTCCAAGGCAGAGGAATCGATGTGAGTGTTGAAGAGGGCGTGAAACTGGTGGATGATTGGGAATCGGGGGCAAAAGTATCTCTCGTTCAACATTCCACTCTTTGCGATGCTTAGGCATACCTTGGGAAAGGCAGGCAAGTCCGTTCTTCTTCGATCGTCCAGGGCACGTACATGAGCTCAGAACTTCTCTACCGTTCATAGAAAGGCGAAGCTAGACCCTGAATGCAGAGCATAAATGATCATCTCATCCTCATCCGGGAGCTGAGCGACTGTCCAAGGAATCTGACCGTCGAAACAGCAGCTACCAACAAGCACGTAGTGTTGAACAGGGAATGCATCTGTTGTGGATGATACACCAGACATGTACCAGGTTTCTGGGCCTACTTCTGCTTCAGTTGTTGCAGGGCGAACTCGGATAGACTGAAGTTCAGTTCTCAATCCACCGTCGATTTTCGACGCGTCCTTGTTGCTGACATTGACTGGCCGCAGAATAAGAGACACTTGGCTGCCAATAACATTGACCACGTGGTCACCTTCCTGCACCTGAGCTGGCACAACCCCGAGATTTCCCGTGAGAGTCGTTGCAAGCCTCCGGCCGTCGAGGCTGCTTGTTGTAACGCCCGGGTGCAGGTATTCCCACATAATGCGGAGCAGATCTGTGCTGTCCCGCGTTACAAAGACACGCGGTTTTACAGTTTGCTCCTGGGTCCAGGCGTGAAAGTAGCGCAAGAAACTCGCATGCTCTTGCGGCACATCTGTTGGTTCGGGTTTCAGCGCCTGCAAAAACAGCATCCACTCACTAAAAAGCACCTCGCACAGCTTCTTGTGTTCTTGCTCATGATTTTGGAGACTGACGCGTGCATGCCGGCCCACTAAGTCGCCTGTGTGATAGACGCCTCCCGTGGTGTTGTATAGAGCACTGATTTGCGCGACTGTGTCCTGGTATATGGCCATCCCTTTGAGATCGAGGGTTGCGGACATGGGCAGCCTGACGCTGAGGTTCTTGATGACCCCAATAGAGTGGCCAACAAGACCAAGAATGTCATCCTGTTCCAAGTGCATCGTTGGGGCCATGACGAACTTTTCTCGGTTCATCAAGTTGTCGACATACATCGGCGCATAGGCCAAGGGCGCTACACTCCAGTCGACAGCCCATGATGGCATGCTGCGCGCCCCGGCTCCTTCCGGTTGTTGATCCAGAAGCGAGACGAGAGTCTCCACGCTCTCGCTTCTGATGATGTACATTGACATGCGAGCGAAGACCCGGCCAAGAGGCATGTCATAGTTGACAGGCACAGCGTCTCCAACATTGAGGCGGTCAGAGGCAATGCCCATGTGAGCGAAGACAAAGTCTCTCGCATCTGTAGCGCCTAGACCACGTCTTGCCTGCAGCAGAGAAAGCATCTTGCCGGCGTACTGCCTTGACGTGATCGATTCATGCTGTCCAACATCCGCAGTTTCTCATCACCCTTTCCCGAGAGACCCGGTGTATTATAGATCAGTAAACCACAGAGATCGGCCCAACGAGTTCGACGTTGACCACACTGCACCCACGGATCGCGAGAGAGAATGAGCTCCTGGAATATCCACACACGGCAAAACCATGGCCTAGTCAGGATGTCCAGCTTAGCAGCGTGCACTATAGCACCTCGCCGGTCCTGATCTAGCGAGGGATAATCCCTAGGGATGAGCGCGGTGCAGACTCCAACACGAGATCAGATGCTCTCGTCGAGGGGCCGAGGTAAACGACGGTGTGCGCGGCGACTCTGTAGATCATGCCCATGAGTGTGACTTGTCTGTTACGCTCTGGAATGTTTGACTGGTCTATGCAGAGCGCATCAGCCCAGACGCGGCGTGGCCGGGTGGCATCACGCAGGTGACGCAGGGCAGAAGCGAGTGTTGCGGTTATGGTCACAGCCTGACCGGAGATATAGATGGTTCCGGTCTGGGTTGAGTCTCCCCAGACGTAGGACAGCGCGGTGTAAGGCTCTATCAGCTCGTAGTCGCAGTCGCCAAGGGTGGTGTGCAGGAGGGTGCCGAGCAGATGGTCATTGTGGCCCTCGGCTGGATCGAGAATGACGATGCGGATGGAGTCTGGGGCCGACAAAGGCTGGTATGCATATGAGTTTGCAGTCATCGCTCTATGGTGCTACGCGGGCGGCATGTTTAACGCCAATGTGCCATAGGTATCACGCGATGAGGAGCGAGGACTGAGCTTGGTACCTCAAACGAACCTGGAGGGCACCCAGGCAGGCCTGCTGTTTTCGACGCGGTGAGATAATTGTGGGTCCTATGTGGCGGGGAAGGTTGCAGGGTCCACTTGCAGGGCCCGGCCCGCCCCTGCCTACTTGACAGGTCAAATCTGCTAACCTACCCTATTAGATCGAACCCCTCCTTTTGCTTCTCTGACTTTGCAACCTCGCCTGGCAGCCTGTCCACAAGATCGATACACTGTGCCATGTTTGCGTATTCCGCCACATCTACATGCCTCTCACACATGCAATACACATGCAATTTGTTTCAATCGGTCTCAGAAGTGTCTGCGAGAACTCCCCCAGCCCGTATCTTCCGGCCGCCATCATGTGGGGAAGTGATTGTTCGCAGAGCTACTCCCGCTCTCCGGCCCAGATACAAGGAGTCCTGACATGTCTTGAATCAGCTTCAGATTGGTTCGCCAAGCCGACATACCCGAACAAGTACATCTGCCGGTAATTAAGGCAATTCAGCCTCAACCATTCCGTCAACCATGCAGCAGTCGCAAAGGAGATACCAAAATTAAGTTTAGCCACTCAGCACAATCTGCATAGAAGGCATCACAGACCTATCTCTAGAGCGGGTCATGTAAGTCATCCCTGTGCGCTATGATCGCTTCCGTGGGATGTTTGTAATAGGTAATGTAAGTTCATGAATCCTGGAGCCATTTGAAGATGAAGGGCGCGAGTCGAGTCCAAAATATCTGCTCGTCTTCGAGAGCAAGGACGCGTACTAGCTTTCGGTGTAACTGGCTATCAGCAATATCTAGGAGGTTCTCGACTAGAGGAACTGTCCAACATGATCTGGTCAAGTCTTTGGGCATCTTTTGCTCTTCTGATACACCCCGTGCTAGCAGTCAACTTCCCCTTCGAGGAGATACAGCTCACAGCCGCTGATATCGCAGTCAATCGAGATGTCGATTTTGGAAATGCTACGCTCACGACCAAATACTCTGGCACGACCTGCAAAGCCTTCCCTGGCAGTCCAGACTGGCCGCCTGAAGATGAATGGACTGCCCTCAACGAAACCATCGACGGGGTTCTCTTGAAACCTCTCCCTGTCGCCTCGGCGTGCTATGCAGGACAAGCCTATGACGCAGCTAGGTGCAGGTATTTGATAAGTCCCATGTCAGGGCTAAGGCGTGCCTACCTCGATGATCCTCTCGCCGTCCTGACGCAGTGGCCACAAGGGGCAACTTGCTTGGCTTCCTTGAAATCACAGGGCAATTGCACGCAAGGAGGGTTTCCGGTGTATGTGGCAAAAGTCACGACCGTCAAGCACATACAGGCGGCGGTGAACTTTGCGCGGAACAGAAATATCAGACTGGTGATAAAGTTGGTCTGCTTCAAAGTCTTCTGCCGCGACGCGATCGCATTAAGTACGGGCTGACAAGTACATATGTAGAAATACCGGCCATGACTTCGGCGGCAGAAGCGTAGGGGCTGGTTCACTTAGCATCTGGACCCATTACCTCAAAAGCTTCGAGTTCCTGCCTAGCTATACACTCGGAAACTATACTGGAATGGCAGTACGATTTGGCTCCGGCCTTGAGACTCAGGAGCTCTTCAACTATATGGCACTGCATAATATCACTGTTGTTGCCGCTGGGCCCGGCACGGTGGGTGCTAATGGTGGCTGGTTCGGCTACGGCGGTCACGGCAATTTAGCATCTTACTACGGTCTGGGATCCGACCAAGGATTGTCTCTTGAGGTCGTGACGGCCGATGGTCGACTCGTGACCGCTGACCCCTTCACGAATCCGGATCTGTTCTATGCTCTCCGAGGCGGCGGCGCAGGTAAGCATAACAAAATCTAGCAGAACGACGGGATGCACGGCTAAATACCGTAGGAACGTTTGGCATTGTAACTTCAGTCGTTATGAAGGCATATCCACCCATCTATACCATAGCACAGTCCGTCAACTTTGCTCTTGGCAGCGGTGGCTTCCCAGCTTTCAACTTTACCGACTGGGGAAACTTCACCGGCTTCGGAAATGGCACCCTGCCTCCTTTCAATTTCACGGGGTTTGGCAACGGTTCCATGTTTCCGCCTGCACCGAGTGCCCTCAAGGATCCAGAGGTCTTCTGGCGGGGAATAAGCCTCTACTACGAGTTCAGCAAGAAGATCGCAGAAGCTGGTGGGATAGCTTTCAGCTATATCTACCCGTTGGGGAACAAAAGCTTCAGCTTTACAGGGTCAAACACATTCCCTGGCATGACCGCCGCCCAGGTCTCTGACTTTATGCAACCTTTATACACCGACTTAAACAGCATTGGCATAAACATCACCAACCCAACATTCCTCTTCCCTACCCTTTTTGGCTCGCGACGCGGCCAGTCCGGTGAATCACCCAGCAATACGCGGTATCGCTCGCGCTTTTTTCCAAGTGCAAACTGGGATGATGCCAACCTCTGGAATCGCACTGTGGCCGCGATTCGTCTGGCAGTCGAGGAAGGCGGTTATACCTTTCATGGTAACAGTCATGTCGCCACTGCCGATGTGGCAGGCTGGCCAGGTCGCGATAGTGCAGTCAACCCAGCGTGGCGGAAGTCCATTATGCATGCCATGCTGGTCGGTGAGCAACCATTGGGCATGAGCCCGTCCGAAGCTGAAGCCGAGCAGAACCGTGTTCAACAGTACATGGATGTATGGCGGCAACTGACTCCTTCATCAGGCTCATACATGAACGAAGGGGATCCGGAAGAGCCCAACTGGCAGCAGAGTTTCTACGGAGCGAACTACCCAAAGCTTCTTGCTATCAAGCAGGCACGGGATCCATGGGGCCTTTTTTGGGCGGCCACGACGGTGGGGAGTGAGGTGTGGGAAGTGAAGACGGAGGACGGGTATCCTGGATCGCAAAACGGTAGGCTCTGTAGAGCTGCAGACTAGTTCGGGAGCGTAAGGCCGCCATATATAAATCTATGCCACGGAAGATAAGGTACCTACATCTCATTCCTTAACCGGGAGTCTCCGCATCCCAACGCTTCGGTAGACCCCCTCAGGAGCCACGCCGACGAGTTCGGTAGCAGTATTTGCACCCCAGTTGTCGTCAGTGCTCCTCACGGCACCCCACCGTTCGGTAAGGCGCAGATCCAGGACCTCGACATCCTGAAAGCCGAATCTCCTATAGAGCGGATAGCCCAGGGGTGAAGCTTCAAGCCAACAGGGTAGGCCTTCCTTATCGGCAAGCTCAGTTACCCAGCGAAGGAGGGCAGATCCAGCTCCCAAACGGCTTCGAGTCGGTGCACAACAGAGATTTCTGAGGCCTTTGATTGGTAGGTCAGTCATCAGATGCGTCTCAAGATGCTCGGGGAAGAACGAAAGGAAGCACAACACATACAGGTGCCTGGGTCCCCTCTTGTGTTTCTCCGTCTCATGGCACGGATTCCGCCAATAAATGCCTCCATGATCTCGTCATTCGCTCCCTCGGTCGAGTAGGCAGAAACAGGCTCGGAAACATCCCACTCTTCCTCCGAACGCGGCTCCCTCCAGGTTTCCCACCAAGCAAACGCAATGACCTCCGGGGCTGGAGTGGACTGGTCTTCGTCGGCGACAGTCTCGGCAACGGCCAGGAAGCTTTCATAGGACTTGGGCTTGGAGTCGTCGCTTGAGCCAACCTCAGCATCCTCGACGATCTTGGCCATGGTGGCGGCGAATTTGGATTGGCCTTCTTCCGACATGCCATTCGGGTACAGGAGCTTGTTCATGATACCTGGACCGAAGGCGTCGACGTTGATACGTACGACATCGTTAATGTCTGCTCGTGTCCCTTTACGCACTCGAATTGGGATTCGCTGGTTCTGCCCAGCCATATCTTCAGTGGCTTCCAGTCTCGACAATCGACATGCGCCCTGTTTCGCTTAGGTATGTTCTTTGCGCAGGAATTAATTTTCCTACCTCAAGGTGAACCGTCTGAAAGGTACAATTTCGTGGCTTCACAATGTTTCCTCCCTATCTTATACCTTGCAATGGAATCTAAGATCGTGTGCCAGGCAGTTGCGTCAGGTACCTAGGACCTCCCTAGGTGTATTATAGATAGACCTAGACGCGTCCTCCGGGGTGACTCATTTGGCCGATGAAGCGGGGGAGGATCCCCTATCAGGCAGCCAGGTTTCTGCCGATCTCAGCCACAGCAGAACTCCGAGCTCTGGGCACGGCTGTGGCGGTGATGAACTGTGCTGATGTTGGCCAGAAACCCCGCCTAAATACTGCCAAATACCACCTCACCTGGGTCCCTCTGCCGCCTCACAGCGGACAACTTCACTAGACGCTGCACTTTCAACAACAAAGACAAAGCAGTTCCTCTCTTTACGCACATCTCAGCAGATCAGAGCTCTTGTATCTATAGTTCATTCATAGATCGTCACAGTCAAAAGGAGCCAGCTTCCCAATACTCGGTTTAGATCTTCTTTGTCAATCTTTCGGATCCCGGTCTTCTTCACTTTCTCAACACTGCCAGTCTCTCTCACCTCTCTCGTCTCTCGTCACCTGCCACTTCTAATATCGGCCACAGGAGGCGGGTACTTCTCTCTCCAACACCTCCCCCACACTTGCGTGGCGAGGACCGTCAAGGTAGTCGCCGCAATGATGAGGGCCTGGTATCCAAACGCGGTGGCAGGACCACTCCGGTGTACCCACTCCATCTGGAAATACACCACGGCAAAGCCCCCGACGACCCTCCAGCAGTTGATCCAGGCCGAAGCGAGAGCCGCATGGTCAGGAAAGCAGTCTAGCAGATATGCGGAGATGGCTGTCATGCAAGCCAAAGTGCAGAAACAGAGCATCGCCCATCCAAACGCAAGGCCGACCCATGAGAGGTGATTTTCCAGCGTCTGGCCGAAGATCACCAACCCTGCCGCACCGATAATAGCCGCTGGATAGACGGCCGCCAGACGTCCTTCTGGTTGCAGGTATCTTCGTGCAAGCACGTCGTTGAACCAGTGTCCCCAGGCTTCGGCCAGCATGGTCCCAATCATGGGAGCAAAGTACAGCATCGATAGCGCAACGTAGCTGAACCCATATCCCATCGGAGGTGGTGGCAGTACAAACATTGATATGGTGGATACCATGCCTATGGTCCACATTGTCACAGGGGTTACAAACAGGGCTGTCGGGATGAGCAGGTATGGCCGTGTGAGAAGAGAGCACTGATGCTTGAAAACAGTGAAGAGTGTCGGGGTATTGGGGCACCGCCGCCGCGTCGGGATACCCACCAAGAGGTGGGTGAGGTGCCGACTCATGCTAAAGGGTTGGCGCTGTTGGAACGGCTGTCTATGACCAACCGGAAGCTTGTCGATCCCGCTTCGGTCGAAAAGTGTCTCGTCGCCGAAAATAATAACCATCAGGACGCTAAAGCCATAGAAACCGATAAGAACGCCGAAGTCAGATCGCCAGTCAAGTTTGAGGAGGAGCAGACTTGAGATAAATGGCCCGAGGTACGGTCCGATCAGGAAAGACGCTGCCCAGATATTAATCTTCCGCGTTCTTTCGTGGAAGAAGAACATGTCGTGGATCATTGACAAGCCGATTACTTGTGGAGCGGCACCGAAGAAGCCTTGGAGCGTTCGCATTGCCGTAAAGCTGGCATAGTCTGGGGCGAACGTTGCCCCGATGGTGACGATTAGGGTGAGGAGTTGGGACCAAAAGAGAACTGGGAGCCTTTGGTGCTTTGTTAGGATGTCTTCGTTCTGCCAGATTCGAACTCGGCCTTACCTTCCGTAACGCTGGCATAGCGGTACCGCTAGAAGGCCACCGGGTCCTTGCATGAATATGCCTGGACTGACTGACTGAGCGACAGCTGGAACTGTCATGTGCCTGTGGCGGGTTAGATTACTGCCCGCCTGTCGTCCTCGCCGCCAGGGTAGTGTGCTCGACATACCACTCTGGAGCTTGAAGCTCGAAAACAGTGGTCCCCCACGTCAATGTCCAGTCGCTAAGTAGGCATCCTGGAATCAGAGCAGCTAAAACCGCGTGCTTCTTCCACCAGGACCAGTTCAACGGATCCTCAGGACTGACTGTGGGCTGGGGCACGAGGCGTATATCGTTGTTTTCCGTAGTAAAACGTGCAGGTGGCCCATATATCGAGGGAAAGCTGGTGGTCCGATGGTAGCTGTCAACTGGAACTTCTCTCCATGTCAGCTGCTGATTTTTTGCTGCTCGCAGATGGGCCATCTCCTCTTGAAGCCGGACCGTCTCAAGAGAATGGATCTCTGTGAGCTGCTCATCCATTGGCAATTTTCCCTCCTGAACATAAGCCCTGTGAAGAGGGTGAATATATGCCGCAGGTTGCCTCTTTTCTTCTACAGGGTGATCACGGTACAAACGATGATTCCTGGGGTTGTCCCGCTGCTGCGTGTGGCCATATTGCCTGCGCACGTTCCTGTTCTCTTCAGCAGCTGGGGATTCTGGTATCCCTGGAATCGACAATCTGGGACACGACATAATGATGCAGATTGAAATGTTTCCCTGTCACGACCACAGGAGCGAAAGGATGAGAAACAAGTACGACAAGAGCCTTGCCAGTTACCCCTGAACTATTTTCGCGAGAATCGCTGGTCGAAACGAAGCGGGTTCAGCCACTCTTTATTACCTTGGGTATCAAGGGCGGACCCGACTGTATCACTGACATTGCAGAGACGTGGGACCTCTGTGCTGGGGCTCGGCCTCTCGGCATTTGACAAGCTGCTGTTACCGTGCATTAAGTTTGCAAGACACGCCGACCCAAGTTTGGGCGGCTTGAGTTGTTTCTGCTTCGCACCTCATTCAGGGGAAGAACATGCGGTCAAAGTGGACCAGCAGCATGCGCGAGCTGCTGCAGCGGTACTCGAAAACCTTGTTGTCGGCTCGACCTCCTGCCGTACCCTTCGTGCGTGTTGTTGGAGAACAGCTTTGGAGTGGGTGTGGTACACATCTGGAACGCGAGAGCAAGCCTTCTATCCCGAACTGGTGGAAGTTCCGTCTTACAACAAGACAAGTGACTTATAGTAGTCTATATAATCGAGTTGCAAAGTAGTTCTCACTGGCATTCACATGCCCAGGGCTGTAACAGTCGATCCATATCAAAATGCTGCCTTCAGAAGCGTCGTCTAGTAGCATAGCTGCATCACTTGATTAACATGTCGGATGCATAAATCGCTGGACGTCAGCAAGGTTAGAATATCGCCACCCTTGCATCTCAGGACCTCGAGCGGCGTCAAAGAAAGCCCGCAGACGCTGGTGGTTTGAAGCTTATCTTACTAGGGTGTCCGTGGCTGTCCGGCGGTGGTTGTCCTTCGGCTATGCGGTGCATTGCATTGCTCTTGTGTTAGATGTTTAGCACGTAGTCAAAGGAACTTACATGCCACCACAGCTTTCATCCGTCTTGCACTACCGGAGAACAGGTATGCTACCAGTAACTGGCTTGCTACGAAAACACTACAATGATCAGCACGACAGTCTCCAACCTTGTACTAGTAAAGATCGTTCACAATCTTCATGCCTCCTAGCATGACAAGCGTCTCTCAGTGGTAATCTGTCCCACGCAAATCATCAAACTTCATTGCAGCTCGTACTTGAGAGGACCTGGGTTCTTCAAGCCATTGCACCCCGGGTGTACTGTACTTTAAAGCTTACCCCTTTCTCCAAGGTAAAGCCGGTAGATGACATCTAATGCCAGCTACTGCTGCTGCGCCAACATCGCTGCAGCGTACAACCAATGGAACAATTTGTGGTCTTAATATCGCAGAGTAATATTATGTCTCAGGTTGAGGTCGGTTGCAAGCTTTATCATCATGAAGTCCATCAGTGTCATGGCAAGAGGCCAAGGCCTAATATAGGAAAGTTGTTTAATTTTCGAAGCCGAGCACTGCAGTTGCGTCGCTACCGAATACACACCTCCTCCCCGCATTATGAGTATGAGGCAGTATCGGTACGGAGGCTTACATTGTCTCAAATCCGGACCAGAATCCTTCCCAGTGCTGCTTGAATTTATGTCGAAATTCCCACTGTGCTCAAAATGGTTCCATTGTACGAACTCGATGGTACAATAAGCAGTTCAGGGGCTAGGTCCATGATTCAAGGTCAATGAAGCCCAGAGAAAGAGAGATATCCTCGACAAGTCATCGGGTGCCGCTCTGCCCTTGTACAAGCCATAGCTTGTGAACGGCGATGCTGATGTCTTAAAGGGATAGGTGAGATATATTCGCGGTAGTCCTATTGCCCCAAGATAGGAACTTGAACACCAGACACGATCCTGCACAATGCAAACCCACCGAAGAGTCTCCCTTGAGCCCCGGGCTGCACACGCAACGCCCATGTTCCAGAGCGTCGCGATCTTCTATCAATTTAAAAAGATTCTTTTCTGATTCTTTGCTCAAGTATCCACGGGCTAGATATGCTTGCCGCCCCCTGACGACGCTTTGAGTACAGATGTCAGGGCTACGAGCTAAGAACTCCCTCTTATTGATCATCCGTTTGCAGGCCCCTTATCATACATTTACGTTAAAGGTAGCGATGCCTCCCGTTCACGATAAAAAGTTTTTCTGTTTCAAGCACTCATCGTGTTAGCAGGCTCGACTTTGGTACTTAGGTCTACATTCTCACTCCTCTCTCCTACGGCAGGACTTTAGATCAAGAGTGATATTAAATTGATATCATTACTCTATCACTCCCCTACGAGCCACGCTGTAGTCAGGTAGCAACGGCAAGTCTAGACCAGCCAGCCGTGCGACCAAGTGTCATACAACAACACGATTGTCACCCCGCTCTATCGATATATTGACCGGCAGTCTTTTCTTTTTAAATACCTCTTCTTCTCCGACTTGTCAACAAAATGGATGGTCTGGTCTTATATACATGTTCCTGCTGGTGAGATATGGTGAGACAGGGAATGGCGGAATGCACTGCCTTGTGCGACTCTCCCATCTCTGTTCTCAGCTCGAGAGTGCTCCTAAGCTATACACTGTCCCAGTTTCTATCGTGAAATAGATAACGATAAAAGAGTGACCTCTGTCGTGATAGTTAAGGGTCCATACTGGGTGATATATAGTCTCCAGTTCCAGGCGTTTTCCCCATTGGGCCATTTGTAAAGAGGCTCTTCCAATTTATATACCGATATGGGCCTTGGGGCTTATAAGATACTGGGGAGACGGCAATGATGCATACAGAAGAGAAATCAAGCGTGCAGGCCGAAGAGAGCTAGGAGATCCCGACACCTGAGTATGTCGACTACGTCCATTGCCGAAGGCTCAGAGGTGGGACACTCAGCCACAAAAACGCCTGCTCCGGACACTTGACTTGGATATCCTGTCCTTCATATCTCTGATATACATGTGAGCGCGCAGCTTCAGGATCGACGAGTTACAAAAGTGTTACTCACGCCGCATGTACCAGACTATGCTTTCTCTCCAAACCAACATCCACTCGACAACCTGGAGCAGGACCTGATTTAAAGGCAATCGAATATAACGACGCCCTAGCCATTATATTTCCCTCTCATATCGCTGCCGATATGCCCTCTAACATGGTGATAAAGAGATCCCGGCCGTCCATCTGGCTGACCTTCATAACGGTGTACTAATCTGCCGCCACGATCGGCCAGGGACTCGTAAAGAGGTGCTCGGGGCTATTGGCCAGAAGGGAAGATAACTCCAGAGTAGGGTATATTGGACCATAGAATCAGACGTTGTGTAGAGTTGCAAGAGGCAACGACCGACAGCAACGGTGGGTTTCAGCCGTTCATTCTCCAAGAATGTGGCCCATCTCTTCCCTCTCTTCTATCAAGAGCTGGCTCTTGGCCTTCCCAATCTTTATGAAGCAGAAAATCAGCAAAGAGACACCAGCACAAGCAGTACCGAACCAAAAGGCTATTCTGTAGCTCTCCTTCAGGCCACGTGACTGGTTCTCGGCCACTGCCAGGTCAGCCAACCCCAGAAAGAAGCTTATGCCCAAGAAGAGCAGACTGTTGATCACTGCGCCCGCCACACCTTGACGACGGCGGGGAACATTGGTGGTGATGTAGACATTCGACACGTTGTATGCTATATCGACGCCGAGGGTGGCTCCTATCATGGCGGGGAAGACAAAGGCGAAATATGTCCTAGGACCGGTGTCTTCCGGCATGAAGGCGAACAGGAGCATCATGGTCAGACTTCCGAGCCCGGATATGATAAGCAGTATGCTGCCAGGGAGAAGATGCAGGGTGAAACCTCCGATAGTGGCCAGGACTATGCCTCCAGCGGCCATAGGTGCGAACCAGGCAGCCGTAAGGATTGGTGACGCTCCCATTACATCCTGGATGCTGTTAAAGGCTACGTTAGCGTATGTGTTTTTGATGAGAGAGGATTGAGAGAGGATATCCTACTAGAAGCTAGCATAGAGCAGAAACACTCCGAATGCTCCATAAGCAAAAAAGAGTGAGACATTGAGCCTTATCATATACTTGGGCTTGAAGAGGTCGAACGGCAACAGGGGTTGTGATGCGACCCAGCCCTCAACGTAGACAGCAGTAGCGAGGAGAAGAAGCCCAACCACGAAAGTCACTATAATGTATGGTGTTCTCCACCCATCAGGGGCATGCGCTCCATCCGTAATGGCGAAGACGACGAGCAACAAAGCGGGCACAATGGTCACCATCCCCAGGTAATCCATCTTCACGCCCTGGTCACCGGCCTCGCCCTTATCTCTGGGAATGATGACAAACGAGGTGACACAGACGATGGCAAGCACTATGGTTCCGAGGAAGAAGAACCAGCGCCAAGTCATATACTCAGCTGCCACGCCGGCAATGACGATGCCAAAGAAGAAGCCCAGCGGGGCAAAAGCTCCATAGAGACCAAAGATCAGGTTCTTCCTCGGACCCGGGCGGTAGGTCTTCCCCAGCAGCATGATGCTAGCTGGCAAGAAGGCCGCTGGTCCTAGACCAGCCAGGGCCCGCGTCACAATGAGCATTTGGTAGTTTTGGCTGAAGCCCGAGATAAGACACCAGACCAAGAACCAGACAAGTCCGGAAACGTAAAGGAGATATCCGCCATACATGTCGGCCAGGCGGCCGAATGGTAGGAGAAAGGATCCGGTGACGAGAGAGAAAACACTGGATGGCCATGTCCGAGCATCGGCCGGGATGTCGAGAGCAACAGAGACGGCCGGCAAGATGATGTTGAAGCCACTGACGAAGAACTCCTAAGACGCAAAGAGTAAGAGAGAGGTCCCGGCTGTCGAGTCAAGATTCTGAGCTAGGGCAAAACGTACCGCCATGAATGTAGAGGCTAGCAAGGAGAAACAGAAGAAGATCTCGGCGAAAGCCGAGGCAAACGCCTCCGGACGCTGTCTCCCGAGCTTTTCAAGGTCATAGTGGGTGGAAGATGGTTGCGCTTCTTCGTCGCTGCGGACAGCGACCTTGTCAGGGCCGTAAGGAGGTCCCGTGTTTCCGTCCTGTGATGTAGATGCTCTGGCCATCTTGGATGCAAGTCGACGCGTGTGGTATGGGAGAGACACACCACAGTTGCTACTTAAGTCACGCTCTTATACTGCTCTGTGCTTGATGCTCGAAGGTAAGGGAAGGAGTTGGAGTCAAGGGTTGAAGAAGAATTCCAGCTCAAGATACCTTTAGCATTACAAAGCGTCGGCATGCTAAGGGTGGCCGGCCGTGAGGCTTGGCTTCCTCTTCCGTCATCATCCCACTTAGGCACTTACGTTACAAGCAAAAGTTCCTGTCCTGGTATTCGGTAGGGTAGCAAGATAAAGATCCTGCAAGCTTTGTGCGTGCAAGGCTTGCAGGACGTGTATAATACTAGCCGACACCCCAACAGGCTAACAAGTATGAATTGGAGCTCGAGTTTTTTCATCGTTTCTGACTCCCGATCGGCACGCATGCACGTCATGAGCCTTGGCTTCCTAAACGGGAAAGGCGGCTTATACGGTGGATGCTCTCGGCCCCACATTCCATGTGGGTCAGCCATGTCATCGGAACTTCGGCCGGTAGCGGACCCCAGACTCCAACAAGAAGGTATTCGTATTTCGACAGCAACAACAGCGAGCCATTCCATTCGTTCTGGGTTCGACATTTCTCTTTGAACAACGCTACGCTGCCTCTGCTTTCAGACGGCCTAAAGGGGATCGTGCCGCGGCATCTTTGCGTGTCCCTATCTCTCACCTTATGACCGGTGTAACCACGGTTCCCAGCAGGTCTTGTCACAACTGCCGCCGGCGCCGTCTCCGCTGCGACCGATCGTATCCCACGTGCCTGAAGTGCGCAGCCAACGGCCAGCACTGTCTTGGCTATGGCGCACTGCTCCGTTGGACCCATGCCGTCGCCAGTCGCGGCAAGATGGCTGGTCGGACGACGTTTGAGGAACATGGCAATGACAACGGCCAGCTTGTCTGTGTCCCCGGCCCCGGCCCTTCCTCCACGGTAGCTTCCTCGCTTGTCGATCCACTGCTCCACGAACTCGGGTCCCAGGGACAGTTCTACGCACACTACTGTATGTTCTCACGTTTATCCCACATCTACTTTAACCATACCTACCTACCTTACCTAGAGACACAGTAAGCTAAAAGCGTGTGCCCTATCCAGTCGCCACATATGTCTCCAACGACATGGTCTCGTTTGATCAACCAGATCAGAATCCTTTCCGCTTCGTGATCCCTCTCATGGGTAAATATCCCTATCTTAGAGATATCGTCCTGGCAACCTCGGCCATACATTTGGCCACCCACCGCCGTTGTAAGGGCCAGCCTATCGGGGCGGAACTAGTTCATGCCCTATCTGCTCGACAGCAGGCGCTAAGGCAACTACGAGCAGTGATGGCACACATAACCGACGACAACCGCTCCGTGATCCTTGCCGCCGTCGTCTTCTTTGTCAACTTCGACCTCGTCGACTCTGGCAAGGGCACATGGAAAGCACATCTAGATGCTGCGGGTGTGCTAATCAGTGCCCTATATGGTCGCTCGAATGAGCACGCACCGTCTAGGAAGATGGTCATACTTGATCAGGCCATGGCCCGGCTCATTGACGTTATCGTCGCAGACTGCCTCACCTACCACATTCTAGGGTCGACGCTCACTACAGTGGACGAGCCCACAGCCAGCGTCTACGACAATATTGACATATTTGCTGTCCTTCACCGTGCTGAAGCCTACAGTTACCACTGCTGCCCACCCAGAATTCTCCAGATTATTGTGTGCGCCACCCGGCTAGGTCCCAGTGATAGTCCGGACACTCTACACAGCGAACACGGGGACAAGCAGAACCGTACTGGGATTGCCATATCGCTTCTATTGCAAGCTCTCGCATTTGACGTCCGGACCTGGGCCGACAACATACCCAATCTGTCTGCCGATGACGATCGGGATGCGCGCGTCTGTCTTGCGTCTGCCCACCGTGCCGCAGCGTGCCTCTACATCATCCTAATCTTGCCCGCTGCAGTCGCTGAGGTTGGAGACAAGAGACTGGACACAGAAAGCTTAGTGGCAGAGATTCTTGGCCATCTCTCCTTCGTTCCCTCCGATCATGTGCTCTTCAAGGGCAGTGTCTGGCCGTCCTTCATGGCTGCTGCGCAGACAGATGACCTGGAACAACGGCGGTGGTGCATGCTCAGGATGAGGTCCATGTGGCAGTCTTCTCCGTGGATATGTCCCTGGGGATATGTTGAGACTGCTATGGGGACACTCGAAAGCGTCTGGGCCGCAAGGGATGCCCTTTCACTCGGGGAAAAGAAGACATGGAACTGGCTAAAGCAGCTGAAGGAGTCTGGAGATCTCGACTGCTTGATTGTCTGATGCCACGCAACCTCAGCAGGCCAAGCTGAAACGCTCGAGGTATTGCAACGAACGACGGCGGTCTGCAGTCATGCTCATTTATCGCCCTCGGTATGCTAACCGCGCGAAAGCGGCCTGTATTATTGTCTTGGCAACGGAGGTGGTCGATACCAGTCCAGCAGCCAGCAGGGATTTTAGCTGCAACTGCTGCGAGAATATCTGTGCAACCACTGTCGAATCCGCGACTGACCCGCCATAGCTAATTCGGCGGTATTGACGGTGTTTCACCAGCTGACCGGCAACCCCGGATAAGCCAACACGAACAGGGTCAGCGGTGTCGCAGTCGAGGCAATTTTATATTTGCTCCTTATTGAGGGCTTGCCATATCCTCCATGGCAACTTCCAGCTCGTCTTCACCCTAAATGGATCAAAGTCTGCAGCTTCTAGCCTTGACAGGTACTCGGCAGCAGGAACGGCCTCCAATAATGCGCCAAATCCCCGGCGAATATCCTGTGCAGGACCTTCGTTGTCACTGCCTTCCTTGGTATACACATGTTCTGTCTCACCTTCGTGCTCATATTGGTGGCCAGGGTCTCTCCCGGCTTGGAGGTTTTTTAGCATCTCCCGGGCAGTTATGAGGTGGTCGTTGGCACGCGTTGCAACCTCAAAGATGGCGTCTTGAAAGCCTTCGGCGTCCGGGCCCTTGCGAAAGACATCCTCCTCCCTAAGTCCGACTTGTGCCATGACATCGAGGGGGAGCAACAGAGCCGGGGTTCTCGTGGTGCCGACATCTACTCCTGAGCGTGACTGTATTGGCTGGGACGGAGCTGCGAGAACGGGAATGCCTCGCAAAGTTGCAACGATACCGCACGCCTTGCCGATGTGGCTTGCCAAATGGTCCGTGTGCACAGAGCGGATTGGAATCGCCGCCAAAGTCATGTACATTAGGGTTGAATATGTATTCTCGGCATACTCTTCAAGTGCCGTCAGAGACGGAAACGGCCGGTTCTCCATGTGTTGTTCTCGAGTGTTGATGAGTCGTAGCAACCAGAATTTCAACGACTTTGCACTGCCACTGTGGGATCTCTCGGTGAGGCCCGCTATTGCGCTGTGAAGCATGATCGATATGGGTTCGCGAGGAGGATTTCCAGCAAAGGTGCTATTGACGGCGTCGCGCCAGAACTGCATACGGAAGCGCCCGATGGTCGGATTGGAGACTGTCTCTGGCAGCCTGGCCAATTCCAGATTGAGAGTCCGCAAGGCATCGTACGCGTCGCGAGCAGATTTAGGGACAAATTGTCGAATTAAATAGGCATCGTAGTCTCCTTTCCTGGGTGGCACAGGTTAGATCTGCTCAGTGGTCAATCTCAAATCTCGTGTAAGAATCATACCGGAGCTGGTTCAAGCAGTAGTTCCTTGCCTGGTCAACATCGGCTTCTGTGACGATTCCACGCCGGAGCTCTTTGGGGCTCAGCGATGCCTTCTTGAGGCCATGCCGTAGGACGCGGGGCGAGAACATGGAGAAGGGTCTATCTTGAGCAGCTAACGTCCATCTTCAGAGGTGTCCGTACATCACACCAACGGGGATAGGTCGCATTGATGGACGAGAGGAAGCCTCAGAGGAGCTCTACGAAGTACAAAGTAAACTTTTGGGCTTGCGGCCCCACAAATACCGATGACCCGATGAAAGTGAATGGCACGGTCACATGATCCCGAACGCCAAAAGTCGCGTGTGCCACTGGTAACGCGTCTTCCAGCAACTTTCACATCCTCGAGGCCCTGACGGTCTGCCGCCGACCATAGGCTTCATAACCCATGCGATCATGGAGTACACGAGTTCTGATGAGCCGCCGGCCAAGAAGCGCCGCTTCTTTGGCGAATCGGCCCAGACTCTTGTCAAGTCAGCATTCGAAGACGCCGACCTTGCCCACGTCGACGGCGACGGCGACGGCGCCTCTGAGCCCAGACCACCACCATTCTTGCAGCAAGATGTCGACAATAACCTTAATCAGGCACCCCAGACAAATGCGGAGTCAACCTCTGTACCGACCGGTCCGTCATCCATGGCTTTTGATCAAGCGACTTTCGAGAGTTTCGTGGGTGACAAGGTGAAGCCCGAAGTCCTCGAAATCATACAACAACACTGTGGCGACAACATCGAGCGAGCGGTGAATATGTATTTTGATGGAACATGGAAGAACCTCAAAAAGAAGCCACCAGCGTTTGTTGCTCTTCAACAGCGCTCGACTCGTGCGCCGACTGCAATATCGACAGATTCTCGCGCAGATGCTCAGTCTCGGCTCGCCACCCACACGCGCGTGCCTGTATCACGATATATCGGTGCCTTCGGTGCGGAAGGCTGGGCAACCCGCAGCGGCTCCAACCTCTTGAAACACGGTGATTCGGTCAAGATTGAGCGCCACGCCATCCAGCCGCCACAGGGCAAGCGTTCCAACGCCGCCGCGAAAAAAGTCGATGTCATCGTACGCTTCACCGATACTCGCGGGATGGAAATCGGACGTCTAGCAAAAGATACCGCAAACTGGGTCTCCACACTCATTGACCAAAACATATGCAAGTTTGAAGGGTCGTGCGTCTACGCACCGGAGAGGCTACGCACCAACGATACCGTCTTTCTCCAGCTGAGGTGCTCCTTGCTTCAGTCGGCATTTCTTGCTCGGGGCTTCCAGATTGCCCAGAACCGCAAAACGAGTGTTTTTGAGCAGGACGAGTCCTTAGAGGAGCGTGATCTACGTCTACGCCAGGTGGCTCTGGTCAGGCTTTTCCAGGAGATCAATCTCGTCCCGACCAAGAGCAACGCTACAGCCGCAAGGGATCAGCGCAAAGGCCTGCTTGAGGCTGCAGAGCTGGCCGAGAAGCATACCAAGCCAGTCGAACGTGAGAACCCCGGCACGTCAACTCCCCCTGATGACATTGAAGACGGCCAAGAACTTGAACAGGATCAGCTTGACACGCTGTATAAGAAGGCACAAACGTTCGATTTCAACACTCCGGAGGCTGAGCCTGCCGATACATTTGCCATGACTCTTCGCCCTTACCAGAAACAATCTCTTTACTGGATGATGGCGAAAGAGAAGAACGAAAGAAACGAGGACAGGGAAGAATCGATGAACCCCTTATGGGAGGAATACACATGGCCAACACATGACCATGACGACAAAGAACTCCCTCATGTCGCCAACCAGCATGTGTTCTACGTTAACCCATATTCCGGGGATCTGTCGCTCGATTTCCCTCGACAGGAGCAGCATTGTCTCGGTGGTATCTTGGCCGATGAGATGGGCCTTGGGAAGACAATCCAGATGCTGAGTTTGGTCCACTCACATAAGTCACAGGTTGCGATTGACGCTCATCGGGGAACTGGCAACCCTCGATCAGTCAACAATCTGCGACGCCTTCCTTCTGACTCCCGAACGATTGTCGATGCGCCATGCACTACTTTGGTCATCGCACCAATGTCTCTCCTTGCCCAGTGGCAAAGCGAGGCGGAAAATGCATCTAAGGAAGGGACACTCAAGTCAATCGTCTACTACGGGGCGGAGAAGAATATTGACCTTCGGGATCTCTGTTGCGAGGCAAACGCCGCGTCGGCACCGGATGTCATCATCACGAGCTATGGCGTAGTGCTTTCCGAATTCAGCCAGATCGCTTCCAAGAACGGTGACCGTGGTGCCCATAACGGTATATTCTCCTTGAACTTCTTTCGCATCATACTCGATGAGGCGCATACCATCAAGAATCGACAGTCTAAAACGGCAAAAGCCTGCTACGAGATTGCTTCAGAACATCGGTGGGTGTTGACAGGGACTCCAATTGTCAACAGGTTGGAGGATCTGTTTTCTCTGGTCCGGTTCCTGCGTGTCGAACCGTGGAACAACTTCTCTTTCTGGCGCACATTCATCACAGTACCGTTCGAGTCCAAAAACTTCATGAGGGCTCTGGATGTTGTGCAGACTGTGCTGGAGCCTCTGGTGATGAGGCGAACGAAGGACATGAGGACCCCGAACGGCGAATCACTTGTTCCCCTTCCACCAAAGCAGATCGAAATCGTCGATGTTGAGCTCTCCGAGTCTGAGCGAGCTGTATATAACTACATCTTCAACCGTGCTAGGCAGTCCTTTTTCGCCAATATGGAAGCCGGTACCGTGATGAAAGCTTTCACTAGCATTTTCGCCCAGATTTTGCGACTCCGCCAAACGTGCTGCCATCCGATACTGGTTCGGAACCAGGACGTTGTCGCCGAAGAAGCGGAGGCCGGAGCCATGGCCGACGCAGCCGCGGGGCTTGCAGACGATATGGACCTACAGTCACTAATCGAGCGGTTCACAGCTACCACAGACGATGCTGCCGACGTCAATGCTTTCGGTGCCCATGTTCTACAACAAATTCGCGACGAGGCTGCGAACGAGTGTCCAATCTGTGCTGAAGAACCCATGGTCGAGCAGACTGTGACTGGTTGCTGGCACTCAGCCTGCAAGAAATGCTTGCTGGGTTACATACAGCACCAGACGGAGCAAAATGAAGTCCCAAGGTGCTTTCAGTGTCGGGAAATCCTCAACACGAGGGACATTTTCGAGGTGGTGAGACACGACGATGATTCTACCGGCGCACCAACACATCAAGCACCACGGACCACCTTGCAAAGAGTAGGAACCAATAACTCGTCTGCTAAAATCGTTTCTCTGATATCCCATCTACGCCAATTGCGCAAGGAGCATCCGGCCATAAAGTCTGTCGTCTTCAGCCAGTTCACGTCCTTTCTGTCCCTGATCGAGCCGGCTCTCAACCGATCAAACATGAAGTTCCTGCGGCTGGACGGCACCATGGCACAGAAGACGCGTGCTTCTGTTCTCACAGAGTTCAAAGAGTCGAACCAGTTCACCGTCCTACTTATCAGTCTGCGAGCTGGTGGAGTTGGACTCAATTTGACGAGTGCCAAGAGGGTGTACATGATGGATCCATGGTGGAGCTTTGCTATTGAGGCACAAGCTATCGACCGGGTACACCGCATGGGCCAAGAGGATGAGGTGAAGGTGTACAGGTTCATTGTCAAGGAGAGTGTTGAGCAGAGAATGTTGAAAGTCCAGGACCGGAAGAAGTTTATGTGAGTTCCGCAGGCATACCATCTTTCTTCTACGCTAACGAGTACGGCTATAGTGCTTCCTCTCTCGGTATGATGTCTGATGAGGAGAAGAGGGTGCAAAGGATCGAAGATATTAAAGAGTTACTAAGCTAGTAGGTGTTACAGCATTGGAACAAGCTTGCGCAAAGGCTAGGCAACCTTAATCATGGACTTGGAGAACACTCTTAAATACATTAGTCAATTATAAAGAGTTACCTATTCACGTACACAAATGCTATACTACGATCGCAGAGGTCAAACATAGCTACATAGCTACATTTCAAACTCGATCTGGCTAAGCAATTGCAAACTACCTTAGTGCAAGGCAAGGTACCGTGTAGCTGATAATTAAGCACCCTAACGTTCGTCTACTAGAGGCTGTCGCCTTTGCTAACTAATACTACCATTAGTCTATGGACAATGTTGTTTGAACAATATCAATTCGTCAAAAAGAATGTATTAACGATTGTTAACCAAAGAACATCTAATACATACGGCCATTTGTTTGCTGACGAGGATTTCAAAACAGGCAAATCTCGGCAGCTCCCAGCCCTATCTACGTATATTCCCACGGGAAACTTAGAGTGGGATCTTCCCGGTAAAAACATATGTGGGAGGAGACTGGTGGGAGCAGTACTACAGAAGGACACCGAAGATGCTCCCGCGGTCACCGATGACTCTTGCATCTGCGAGTCTAGCCCGAACCCTGAAACTAGGTGTTAGAGTCCTTTGAGGTGGTGGAATAGACACAACCACGGCGTGTGAATGATTATGACTTTCTCTAAACCACATTGTTGACTTCTATTGTGACAAATCTCTCCACTGCCTCGTCGTCTCTAGCCATGCTCGTAAGGGACCCGCAAAGGGGTGAAGCCTATGACAAAAACGAGAACGCTTCTCATGTTAGGGCCTTTTTATAAGTTGCAACGAGGAAATGCTAGAACTCGTCCCAGATGAGCCCGGAATTGGGGGCGGACGGCTTCTGATTCAGTCCCTCGGGCCTCCTTCTGGAGCCCTGAAGTCGTGTCTCTTAGGGAAAGCAGACAAGAGGAGAAGAAGGAATGTGTCGTGCATATTTAACTATCTATGCCCCACGGCTAATACAGAATAGAGATCATCCCGTTGAGGAAGAACCAGGTCCAACTATCCCAGTCATCTACCTCCTGCTGTCCTACGGTGCTAGGATCCGTTCTAATTATGGTCCGCAGCTGCCCAGTCTGATGGCGGCAATGCTGGGCCGCTGCCAATGTGGCGATGGATGTACAGGTCCATCCGAGGCCGAGAACCAAAGCTGCCTGTATAATGTCGATGCCTCGAACTGAGAGGCTCCCGTAGCCCGCGAGATATGGCTGAACGAGTTTCACAGTTGCCCTTCAAGCAAGCGATGTGTCAGTATTGCACAGCACAGGCGACAGACCAGGGATGGACCGCATACAAAATACTCGTGGCCTTGGCTGTACAGCTGATCTGGGTGAGAAGATGCCGGCATAGCGTGTCTAGCATGCATTCGTGATCACCGAATTGCCTTCTAAGCTCCCTTAAGAAAACGTCGTGGATGTATGCAAGCGATATCGCTCTCTCGGATTGCTGCGCGATGTTGTCGGGTTGAATGTACATGGCACTTACGAAGCCTCCCGCTTTGTGTCTTTGCTCACTATGATCAGCATTAGTAACGGCTGCACCTAGTCGGCTGAGTAGCTACCGTCGCCTACGCGCTTGCATACCAGCCCGTCGCTATCAGCATTGTCCGTGCTATGAAAAGCTTCTGAAGGTTTTCTTTGATAGGACTGTGGTATATGGGTAGCCAGAAAGGGTTGCTCCTAGTAGGCCGAGGCGGTGGCAACTCTATACGACCGGAGTTGAGATGTCCTGGCGACCGGCCGAGTTGGCGCTGGTCTTCCATCTTGGTGAGGCGACGGCTGGTGGTGTCCAAAGGAGGCCTGGTACGGAGGAGGATGAGAAGGAGGACGAGAAGGAGGAAGGGGGACGAGAAGGAGGAAGGAGGACGATAAGGAAATGGAGAACAGCAATGGCGGTGCATCATGGTGATGGGTGGTGACGGGTGCCTGTCTTTGAAGGGTTTGGACACTAAGGTAGGACAAAGACACGTTTACTGGAAGAGTGGCGCCGGATGCTCTGCAATCACTGCAGGAGACGAAACGGCTGCTAGTGACGCTAATGAACCTCAGCCGCACCGACGCAAAGGTCAGCTCCTGGACAAAGCCGTGGCTCACCCATCCCGAAAGTCTGTCGTCAGCTCCCAGCCTTACAAGCGACCGCCTCCCACCGCCTCAGCTACTTTCTTATGTGTAGTGCGTGTGAGATAGGTGGAGCGCGACTGTGTAGGTTGGTTTTAAGAGTGACTCTATTGTGGCTAGGCTGGTGAATCATAAGCAGGGCGGTCCATGTGTCTTCGTGTTCCAAAGTTTAAAGGCGCAGCTTAGAAAGCTACTATCTCTGAAGGCCAGATATTCTTTATCTCAGCGGTTCTAGTTAAGTCTTTTTTATTATTATTATTATTAAGTTCTTATCTACTATTTCTAATACAAATTAAGACGTAATACTTAACGCTTAATTTAATATAATTTAAAATAAAGTTAAAGTTTACTTAAACTTTTAATTTATATAAATACTTTAAACTCTTTTAATAATATTAATAATAAAAGTTATATTACGAATTTTATTTACTTATATATTATAAAAAAAGTTAATTTATAAAATTAAGTTTTATAAAAAGTTATAAAATAACTAGTTTACTTTACTAAACTTATATTCTTTATTTATTTAAATCTTTTTTTACTTTATAACTTTAAGCTTTTCTTTTAATTATAATTATATTATAATATATCTTTATAAAATTAAAATAAATTTATTTATAATTATAAAATATATTTAATAGTAAAATAACTTTATTTTTAAATCTTAGCTTCGTTAATTTTTAATACTTACTAAATTTACAATATTTTAAATTCTTACTTATATTTTAGTTTTTAAAGTTATATAAAATTTAGAAATTATATTTACTATACTTTCTTTTAAAAATAAAGAAGCTAAGTAGATTTCTTTATAAAAAAATCGTATAAAGTAGTTAATTTTAATCTTTAAAGCTTTTAACTTAGTTTTAAAAACTAATAAAAAACGTTATAAAGAAGTTAAAGCTTATAATAAATAAATTCGGAAATTTTTAAAAAAAGAATATAAAAACTTATTCGAAATTAATAGTATTAAAAATAATTAGTTAAAGATTACGATAAAAGATAAGTAATTTAATAAATTATTACTATTTTTATTAATAAATTAAAAATATAATAATAATATACGATTATATATTAAAGTTTTAATATATTATTTAATTTATTCTTAAAGAGAAGAAAAAATAAAAATAAAAAAATAAGTAAACTAAACTTTTTAAAATACAAAGTAACTTTATTACTTTATACTAAGCTTATATTAGCTAAGTACTAAGACTAAACTATATTAACTACTAATTTTAGTAATAGTTTTACTATTAATCTTTTATTATAATTATTTCTTTTTTATATATAATTATTTTTAACTATAGTTAAATTCTTTAATTCTTTATAGTTTTACTTAAAGTTTATCGTTATTATTTACTTAATATAATAATAATTAACTAACTCTTAAAATTAGTAAAATTACTAAGTTTTTTAGTTAAATAAAGTTAAAGTTTAATTAATTATTTTAACTAATTATAATAATATTAAAATCTTAGTAAAACTTTATTTTAAAGTAAATATATATTTTTTTTATTTAATAATTATATTTTATTAGTAGTAAAAGTTTAATATATAAGCTACTTAAATTAAAATAAAATTAGAATTTTAAATAATTTTTAATTTTCTTTTCTTTTCTTTTTTAAGCTTTTTATTATAATTATTTTATACTTTATATTAATTTTAATTTATTTATATTTTACTTTTAATACTTTTATCTTTTATAAGCTTATTACTTTATTATATCTTTATTAAAGATATAAATTAATATTTTTTAAAAGTAAAGTTATTTTACTTTTACTTTAAATAAAAAATAACTTTTAATAACTAAAGTATATATATTTTCTAATTTATATATAAGTTATATTTATTCTTTTACTCGTTTCGATTATTTTAACTTTTTAGTTAATCGTTTTAAATATAAGCTTTTTATTTTATTTTATATTTAAAATATATAAACGAGTTAAAGTTATTAATATTATTTTAATAAATATTATAATTTAGTAAATAATTTCTCTTTTATTATATATTTAATTTGTAAGTAATTAGTATACTTTTTATTAAATTAGTAAATAAATCGCTTATATATAAAAAACTAATTATTATAATAAGTATTATTTTTCTTACTTATATTATAACTAAATTAGTATTATATACTATTATTAGTTATATATATTTATAATAGCTTAAATATAATATATAAAGAATTAATAAATTTTAAACTTAAAAAGTTATAATACTTTTATTATCTTAATAAGTACTTTTAATATATATATAATATTAAAATATTTTAAGTTAACTTAATATTAAATAAAGTACTTTTATATAATATAATTAATATTATAATAAGTATTTATTTTTATAAGTAATTATAAATAAATAAATTATAACTATAAGTTTAATAAAAAGAAATTTAAAATATATAATCTTTATAAGAAAAGAGAAATAATTTTAAAATAAAATATATAAAATCGCTATTAATAGTTTAAAAGTAAATAATAATAAAAACTACGATATTTATAATTAAGCTTAGTAGTAAAAAGTATAAGAGAATTTTTCTTAAACTTTATTATACTTTTAAAGTAAATATTTCGTAAAGATAATTTAAAAGTTAAATAATATTAATACTTTTAATATTTAAATATTTTTTAATAATTTCTCTTTTAAAATAAAAGTTTTTATTTTATATATTTAAAATTATTATATTTAATTTAATAATAGTTTTAACTTTAATTAAATATATTATTTTATAACTTTAAGTTTTTTAAAGTTAATTTTATTTCTTTTAAAGTATTAAAGTATCTTTAATATTAAATTTTATATTTAAAAATTATATTTAATTTAATACTTTAGTAATAGTCTTTTTATACTTAATTACTATTAATAAAGCTTATATATTAACTTTGTTTACTTATTAATTATATTTAAATAGTTAGTTTTCTTACTTTATTAAAAAGTATATTTCGTTATTAATTTAATATTTATTTTTAACTTCTTTTATAACTTAAAAATTATTATTCTTTAACTTTAATATTTATAACTAGTTTTTAAGATAATTTCCTTTATAAATAATTTATAACTTTAATAAACTTATTAAAAATATATTATATAATTAATTATATTACTTAAGTAAACTAAAGTAATATATTTATATTTTAACGATATTTAATATATAAAAAAATCTTATAAATTTAAATATTAATTTCTTATTTAATACTTTAAACTTTAAATTTTTAGTAAATAATTTTATTAAGTTTCTTTTTAAAAACTATATTAATATATACTTTTTATTATAGTATTTTATTTACTTTATAATTATTTAGTATTATTAATTTTATAAGTTTATTTTTAAAGTTTATAATTTCTTAAAATAATTTATTATTATTAGTATTTTTCTTTAAGTAAAATTATTTTTAATTTAAATATATAGTTTTAATATATAATTTATAAACGTTTTACTTAAAAATATACTAATTATAGTATTTTAAGCGTTATTATATATAAACTACGTTATTTTTAAAAATATAACTTAAGTTAATTAATAAAAATTAATAAATAAATATAAGTAATAGTTTAAAATTTAGTTTATTTATTTTATTTAACTATTAGTTTAAAAGGAAAATATTATTAAAAGTTATTATTTAATATAATTATAATAATATAAGTTAAACTAAAATTAATTTATAAATACTAAACTTTTATTTAATATAATATTATTTAAAGTACTAAATTATAATTTTATTTTATTATAAAAGATTTTTATAAAATTAATTAAAATAAAAGTAATTAAAGTAATTAAGAAAGTAATATATTTAGTATATTAATTTACGATAATTAATATTATATTTACGATTTAGTTTTAATATTAAATTAATTTAAGTTTATAATAAAGTTTATTAATAACTTTTAAAAAAAGCTTTAAAAAATTAATAAAAAAACTAACTAGTTATATAGTTTATATTACTTTATTATTATTCTTTAGTAAATATTATATTACTATATATACTTATAAACGTTTATTTAAAGTTTTTTTTAAATTAATTAATTAAAGTTTAAAAGTATTTTTAATTTTAAATAATTATAATTTTACTTTAATTTACTATATATTAGTATTTAATATTTATAATTTTTAAATTAAAATATATAAGTTTTTAATAAATTTGTTTTAAATTATTTATTTAAAAATATAAATAACTAATAT